>CAOLHI010004233.1:0-206031 GCA_948474755.1 Ctenosaura bakeri
AAAGAAGAGCTTTAGCAGAGCAATCTGTTGCCCCACTGGTAAACCCTGTCCCAGGGTCTACAACTTTAATATAAAACATCATCTAACATGCCAGAGAGGTCACCTGGATGAGCACATAGGCAGCAATGGTCGTACAATAGGAAAACTAGGTCAGGCCAGTAAAATCCCCCGTCATGTAGCCACAGGAGACCTCAAACTATGCCAACCCATAGTGGACAAAATGTCCTCAGCCTTTGAGGAGCCAACTTGAAGGGATTAAGATGCTTTCCCACAAGTTGGGCACTGGTAGCAATAAAATCTTATCAGGCAAGGACTATCTACATAAACTCACACCACAAATCAAAGCGACAGAAGATCTTGGAAATTTGGTAACACTTTGTTATCCTCTAATATCAAAGGAGGTGCCAGTGTGGAGTTGTTTTTCCATTGCCACCCTCTTTTGTTCTCCCCAGGAGACGATTTGCCCCCAAGGTACATTTTCCCTACAAATAGTCCCCATTTTTTACCGGTTCTTTGGATTACTCCTGGTCATACCAACACACCATTCCCCCCCCCATCAGCCGAGTGATCCCCTCAGTATCTTTTTGCTGAGCTTTACTTCTTTTATTGCTTTCTCAGACCAAGGACTTCAGGAAAAGGTGAAGTATCACCCAAACTACGAATCCTCTAATAATCCCTCTATCTAATTTCCACTCTTTGCCCTTCTATAGTACTTAATGTGTGTGTGAGTGTATGTGTTGATGCGTGATAATTCCGTTTAATAAAGTCATTTATTGGACCTTTTTATGTGGTTTTTGGCTTGGCCTGACTCCGTAAAAACTGCTTAAAAGATCTCACTAAGTTACCCTACCTCTCATATTGCTATTGTTTGTGCCTTGTTGAGTTTACCTTCCCTATCACTTGGAACTCATTAAGGCATCCCTCGGTGACCCCCCAAAATTTCAGGGTAGCAAATCTCCAGAAGGAGAAACCACTCAGATGATTCTGGATGAGCTTAAAAGTATAAGAGAAGATACAAAAGAACTAAGAAATGACATGAATTAGTCAAGGAAAGACATTAAAGACATTAAACAAGATCTAAATAGTCAGTTGCAAATTGAACTTAAAGTTATAAGAAGACATTTAAATCAAATAAAAAGAGAACCACTTAATGATTACTTACCCTGACCCTTCACTACTGGGAAAGGTAAAGATTTGATGGTCTCCATATGGAGATCAAAATCTGTCTGTGACTGATCTGTGGTGCCAGATCACAATACAAGACAGAGGTGGAACTTATATTATTTTATGCTAGTCCACCTGTACTTGTGTACTTTTGGCTGCTTTGCTTGAGAAGAGTTGAGTTGCTCTTGTGAACTGGTTTTGTATTCAGGAGAAGGGGAAAGGGTTGGTGGTGATTGTGAGTGGGAAGCATGTTTCTGTTATCATCTGTGTGTGTGTGTGTTCTTGCTTGTGGAGTGTGTTTTTGCAATTGCATGTGTGTTACTGCCTGGGTGAGAGTCTCTGTCTCTCCCCTCCAGCCTCCCTCTTTGGTTCTTCAGCTTTTCTTTAGGCTTCCTTGTTGTCTTTTCATGTTTGAGCACTTCTTTCCATGCCCCCTTGTTGATTGGTTCCTTATTAAGGCCTTGGTAGTTCATTTTTGTGCTCCTCTCCTTGCTGTGTTTCCTATTGCTAGCCTTTGTCATTGTAACTCTGCTCCCTCCTGCCCAAGCTCCCTTCACCCTTATTGCCAGACTTCATCCTTGTAGCTCCTGTCTCTCCCCTGTTTCTCCAGCCCCTGTCCAGAGATTTAATTATTGCCTCTTCCCCCTTGTCTATTCTGGTCTCTAATTGCTTGTATTTGCTGAGTGTCTATGACATTCACCATTTCATTTTATTACTTTTGAGCACTTGTATTTTTTTTAAAAAAAAAAGTGTTCCCCTTTACACATTGATTGATTATTAATCTGGGATTTATTTTTCGTTTGGGTAGGGCAGATAGAGGCTATTTGGGGCATTCAAGGGGGGTCACTGTTACTGTCACCTGCCTGTTTAATGGTGGAATTTCCTTTAGCTGCACCAAAGTCATTTTATTTCTGATTGGCACTTTTTTTTTTCCCAAACACAGCTGTAAGCATTTGGTCACCTGTTTGCCTGATATTCACTTTCATCTCTCTTTCCTATAATTCATTGTGGGTTTAACTGTTGTTACCCCACCTACATACTATGTCCTGAGGATCATAATTATTTTATATCAAACACAGTGTGCCATAGAGATCTACTGGAAGGACACGTAGGCAATGGAGCTATGGAGATAGGTCAAAGGGTAGCCCTGTTTTCTGTCACACATCCTAGGTGAATCTTGAAATGGTTCTCACATTCCATTGTAATGGATTATCAGCAAGAATAACATTAACAGGAGATAAGAGGTCTCTGGGTACAAATAAACAGTGCAAACAGCCTGGAAAGTGACACCTTGGAGGCAAGCATCCCTGGATAAGATAACCATCTTGCAGGGAACTACAAGGATATCTGGCTGTATTTTCTTTGAACTACAAAGCTGAGATCCATCTTCATAAAAATGCAGCCATCTGGTCCCTAGGACATGTTTCAACTCTATTAAGCACTATAACTAGCACCCTTTTTCTCCTCCTTTTCAGAGTTCTCCCTGACTCACAAACAATGCCTCTGTCTGTCAGGAACCGAGATCACACACACAAATGTACCATTAAGGCAAGCTGCATGACTCACAGCCTCCTGCTGTTCTCTCACTTGCCCCACCATGAATTTGGCCACAGCTCGGGCATGATCCAGCTCAGCCTCTAAGGCGTGGGCTTTCTCCTCCCAAGTTTATGCCACTAATGTCATGTCACTAAGCTTCTGTGCAGAGGCATACGCGACAGACACAAAAGTTACCTTGTCTGCCCGCAGTGCCTCAATCTCGGCATGAAGCTGGGCATTCTCCTTCTCTACATCTGCTAGCCTCCCTCAACAAGGGTACCACAAGCGTCTCTGGCCATAAGCCAAAGTCCCCAAGCAGCCAAAGCATCCTTTGATGGCCCGAATAGGTTCTTTGATTTCTGCGCCAGGGTGTACACTTCTCAGAGTGTGGTAAAGGGATCAGCCATCTGGAAGATAGAGTCCTTCCAGGGGCATTTCCCCTTACTCAGCACCCAGCATTCTAACTTTCCTCGGACTTCCTCCTCGCACATGAGGTCCTTAACTGTGACTAGGCTCTCCTTTGCCACTTCCTACAACAGAAAATGGGATCAGGAACTGGAGGGACGGGTAGGGTCACCTAGACCCCTGGGGGAACTTCAGAAGACAAACTCTCTGGAACTACTCACGGGAAGAGGGATGGGAACCTATCTCCAGTCTGCCCAAACAATGTCACTCTGGTACACCCAAGCCCGGTTTTACACCTCGACAGCACTGGGGATGAGAGGACGAGGAAACGGTTGGCGGACGGGGAGGTCATCTAGACCCAGGGAACCCTCAGGAGTACTCTGCCTGCCTGAAGGGGGGTGACGAACGCTAAGGAACTTACTACACCGCCCAGCCGAGCAATGGGGGAAAAGGGGCAAGGAACCAATACCAAACTATCCCTAACAATTTTTTGGGTGAGGGGCGCCTTCCTACACTTCAGGACAAACCTCTTAAAACCCTAAACCAGGTCGGGGTTCCACCCGCACCTATTGCTAGCAAGTTCGGGGCGCACCCGAGAACTGAGAAGCCGGGATGCACCCACGCCTTCTCTAACTTTAACAACCACAAACAAAAGGGCAGAGGAAGGAGTATGGGAGGGGTTTCTCCTTCCTTAAGTGCTTTTCGTGTGCCTTGCTGCTAGAGTGTTGCATGAGTGTGGACTGTTCCTAACATGCTAAACCTCAACACTTAGAATCCCATCCCACGATAGACCCAAGATGGGGAGGTGATTCCAAGGGCAAGACAAAGAAAGAGAAGGGAACAGATTTCCACCCAGTAGAGTTAGTTCACACGCACAGAAGTCACGCACACACTTGCCTGCCTACCAGCATTCTAAAACAGCTTGGCTGACCATTCCCTAGGTCGGCACCACCAAATTTGAGGAGGTTCGCGACTCCTCAAATTAGAGGTACTAGGGTTGCCCGCGTTGCTCCACCACTCTGTTACCCTGTTCTCTGGAGGGTCCCAGGAGGGGCGCCCAAATAACCAAACAACAACAACAATTTGGGGAAAATTAGCTGCAGCACTCACTAAAGCTAGCGAGAGGCAGGGTAACTTAGCAGGATCTTGCAACCCAGCATCTACGGGGTCAGGTCAGTCAAGCAGCCAGACGGTTTTAAGTAGCAAAAACAATGTTTTATTGAATACAAACAAACATTAAAGACAACACAATCACGCAGCTAACTAAAGAATTGGAAATAGGGATTTTCGGAGGGAAATGGGTGATACGACACCTGTCTCGTAGTCCTGTAGTTTGAGAGTGATGTTGGGGTGCAGTGAAGAAGCTCAGCGCGGTTCACTGAGGGAAGCTTGCCAGACAAAGCAGCAGCAAGGTGGAATGGAAGTTTAGAGTGATCCAAGGAAGGTCTCGGAATTGGGGGCTTTTATAGGGTGAATTGTGACTGCAGGCCATACCTTACTCAGTGAGAACAATGTGATTTAGGAGTGGGCGAAAGCTTTGGAAAGGTCAGAATCTAGCATGATTGACTTAGAGTCAAATTAACAATAGTGGAGCCAGTATGCAAATTCGGAGCACTTAGTACAGCTTTGTAAGGCTACCTGCTCGGGGCAGGGTGCCTTTGTTAGGATTGTGCATAAGTAAAAGGGTGTTTGCCGGAGAGGTCCCTGAAGCAACAAACTGGCTCTGTCTGGCCTGCTTGGGTGGGGAATGGAATGTCCAGCAATTATCGGCTGTGCCTGTTTATGTGCTTGTCCGGAGGCCTCGCAAACACGTGGAGTGGGGTGGTAGAGGAAAGCCGAATGGTTTGATATCAAAACAATATCAAGTGCTGTCTCCGAGTAGGCCTGAACCGCAGTAACAGCTGGATATCCCTTGTGGTCTCTTCCAACTCTGTGATTCTATGATTGGCCATAGTTGTCAATGCACGTGAAAAGTGAGGCCAAGATAGGAGCCTTCAGTATCTCACTTTTAAGAAACTCCCATCTGTCATGAACTCCTTTTTCTTTCAGTATTCTTGACCACGGGATTTCAGCAACTATCAAGTTTACAGAAATCAGCTTTTTTAAAGTCTAGGATGTGTGCTGGCTATACTTGGCTTCTCCTTCCCACTGAACGACAAATTCCAAAAGAGTATGGTCAGTCTCCCCTAAGGATCCCACCACCTCCACCTCATCAACAGCATCATCCCTGTTGGTCAGGATCAGATCTAAAATAGTCATTCCCCTTGTCACCTCTTCCACCTTCTGGACCATGAAATTATATGCAAGGCAAGCAATGAACCTTTTGAACCTTGCAGTCTTGGCAGAGTTTGACTGCCAACAAATATCAGGATAGTTGAAATCTCCTATTAACACTGTATCTCTCCTTTTTGAATGTGTGGTCATCTGCTCCAGGAAAGCCTCATCCAGTCCTCAGGCCGGCCCAGAGGCCTGTAGCAAACCCCCACAGTAACATCCCTATTGTTTCTTGCTCCCTTAATTCTTACCCAGATGCTTTTGATTTGGCTTCCCGGACATGGACCTCTTCATAGCTAAAAACATCCTTGCCATATAAGGCTACACTTCCTCCTTTCTTCTTTGGTCTATTTCTGCAAAATAGGTCATACCCCCTCTATTCCTACATTCCAATCATGAGACTCACCCCACCAGGTTTCAGTGATGCCTATTAAATCATATTTATTTTGTTGTATTAAAAGAGTTTGAATTCATCTTGCTTATTTCCCATGCTCTGCGCATTAGTATAGAGACACTTAAGACTATGTGCCCTTCCTGGAAGTTCTGTACTGAAGTTACTTTTCCTCCCCCTGTTGGTGTTTTGGCCTGTTGTATCTATATCATTTGGGCTATTTATCCCAGCACTCACTGAATCCTTGTCCTGAATAATGCTGTCTCCCTCCCCAGTCGAACTCAGTTTAAAGACCTTCTGATCCATTTTGCAAGACTGTTAGCAAAAATGTTCCAGACAACAGTTGTGAGGTGCAGGCCATCCCTTGCCAGAAGACCATCTTCGTGGAAATGGAGACTGTGATCTAAAAACCCAAATCACTCCTTGCGGCACCATCTTCGGAGCCAGTTGTTGACCTACACTATTCTTCTTTCTCTTTATGGGCCATGTCCTTCCACAGGGAGGAGAGATGAAATAACAACCTGTGCACCAAGGATATAGCTATGCAGGAATGTATACAGGAATGTATGCAAGGATATAACTATGCAGGAATGTATACAGGAATGTATGCAAGGATATAGTATGCAGGAATGTATACAGCTAGAGAGAGCCTGGAAATGATCAGTGGACTGATGAATTAATGAGACGTGTGAATTCTACCAATCAATGTAAGACATAAACGTTCTTTGGTTGCCACTCTTCAGTTTTGGCAAAGTAATGTGTGGTAACAAATGTGTTTATGTGTGGTTTCACATTCTGAGTGGCTTAGAGCCCAGCATCACACCTGCCTCAGGATGATATACATTCACATATGAGATTCAGCTTTTTCTTTTCTTTTCTTTCTTTTCTTTTTTTCCCTTTTTTTGGTCTATCTGCTTTCCTATTCATCGTGAATTTCTTTAATCAATAAATATAAGTTTTTTTCTTTCTTTTTTTTTTTAACCATACAGGAGACTGCTAAGTATTTTCTCCTATTTACTACACAAGCACATATTGCACTGGCTATGCTGCAGTCTGCTTTATATAGATATGAAATATTCCTTTTTTTTTTACTCTTCTCCAAAAATGACACTGTACTGTGCAGAGAAAAACAAGTATTGTTAACCCCAGAACATACATCCTCCTAATTCTAGTCCCCGTTTCCAGCATATTTGTTAACAAAATGTTAGTGAACTAAGCAGAACAATTTTCTCTTTTTCTTCTCCTTTCTTCTGTCCATCACATTTCCAACTATTACTTCAATACTGTTTCCAGTGGACATTCTGAAAACTGACAAGTGTCCAGTAGTCATTGGTGAGGTAGATTTGGTGGTAACCCAAGACAAAAATTGGGAACTCCCTACAAAATAAAGGTTAACTGTAATTTCGATGACTAAATATTTCTTTCACACAACTGCTAAAGCAGGGATAGGAATCACGAGGCACTCCACATGTTGTTGGACTGCAGCTCCAAGCAGCCCTATTCAGCATAGCTAATGGTAAGAAATACTAGGAGTTGCTGTGAACAAAATCTGAATGGTCACATGCTTTCTACCCCAGTTAAAGTTTTAAGAGCTTCATCCTCCTTTATATCTAACCATCCCACTGAAGATAACTTTGGGGTAAAACAACAGGTGTGTGTTTGCATAACCCTTCCTCAACTCACCATATGATTTGTATAATTAGCAGATTTTTTTTGCCTAACATTAGACTGCTCAGATGTAGAAAAATGGATTGTAGCAAACTTAAGTAAGGGACATGCAAAGGTTTTGTTTTGGGCCATGGTATTTTCACCACATTATAACTACTGCCGCACATCTCCCTGAGATCATGAATCAGAGCAGAACCACTAAGGGTATGCATTGACCTAATGGTACTAGATGTACCAACAACAGTCCAAAGGTCTCAGAGGCTGGTATTTCTGAAAGTTTAAATAGCCCATCAAGGAACTTCCATGAGTTTATGGTAAAGTGGGGGAAAGTATTGCAAAACAACATTCTAAATAATATGATTTGAAGCAGTATTTGAACAGTACTTGTTCTTCAGCTTATCCTACTTCATCTGACTGTATGAAGATGTTCAACAGTTCTTTCCTTCTTAATATAGCATTTTCATGTTTTGTTTACTTCCTGACTTCAGTGGCTAAGGGAGTGGTTCTCATCATGTAATGGATGCTTTCTTAGGAAGCCAGGACCAATTAAAGGGGAGGGGCTTCAGTGCCTCCCTCTCCAGCTGCATCTTGAATGAACACTAGGCTATTATTGGATAGGTATGTTACCACCTCCTACCACTCTGAGCAATTCTCAGAACAGCTGCAGGATTTTGATTTGCCGCTTCTCTTTCTCTTTCCTCTCTCTTTCCAATATTACAATCTCATCTTCTTGCTTCGATTGTGTAATACATTTATGTTTTATGGTTTATGTATTGTGCAAACTATTTAGCTATCTGTCACAACTATGGTACCTTTCCTTTGATGCTCCATCTACTCATTTCTGACTCTAAGAAACTGACATTTCAAGACAGAAGCTGCTTCAGACTGGCAAAACAAATCTTTGATGTTGGATTCCCTTGAAAACCAGCCTTTCTAGAGGACAATCTGGTAAAGAAGCTCCACTAGTGACAAACCCACTAGACTGGGATCTCTAGGATGTTGTTTAGGTTGTTTTTGTACAATTTCATCTGATGTGTTCACTTGTGCAATTCTGTCTGCCTTATATTATTTGCATTCTCTCTGTCCCATTCCCTTCTGTGTGTGTATGCTTGTGTGTGTGTGCACTTGCCTTCAGGTAGATACTGCTTTTAAAATGCTGAGGAGATGCTACTGATGAACCAGAGGGAGACACAGACTTGTACTAGGAAAAGTTTAGTGCTAAATGCCTTTCGGAAGTAAGAAATCTTGAGAGGAGAGTATAGCATCCAATTCTACTCAGACAAAAAAAAAAGGAACAAGTTTAAAGCCTAATAAAGCAATTCCACGCTAATTTTGCTGACCTGTTGCAATATTTGATTCTACCCATGAAAATATGTGGAGGGTCTTTACAATACTGGTGCTGAGGACTGTAAAAAGGTAGGGGTTTTTTTTCAAGTATGTTTAATCCGGTGTTACCAAAAGCTCTGTATATATTTTGGTTTTTGCTGTTCTGTTTGTGTTTGTAAGAATAAAAACAACTGAAGTTAGGAGTTATAAAGTACCAAACTATCTCAAAGAATTTGAAAAACTTATTTTATATATATGTATATCTTAAAAAACTATCTAATGTATCATATAAAATAATCAAATCAATGAAACAATACATAGAATATATAATAAAAAGAACCAAAGTCCTGTGGGGAGACCTCCAATCCCTTGAAATACAAAAGTCTTTTGGAAGGCAATGGATGAAGAAGAATTAAATCTTCAAATGATATACGAGCCCTTCAAAAGGCAGACGACTGTAGTAAACCACTTGATAGTGAAGAACGAAGTCATCTGGTATTTGTTCAATGACAGTCCACCATTCTTTATAGCCAAACGCATTTGGACCTTACATCTTCAACGGTGGCTGAAGTATTTCCTAGAACTCCTTTATCTTCTTTTTCTTTGGCATCAGTTAGGTTTTAATTCCCCCCCCTCCGGTTGTTTTCATTTTTACCATGTAAGAATAACACAACTTTCTTTGATTCTCTAAAATCAACTGTTGGGAGTTCATAGGAGATTTGGTGGGGTTGGAGAGAGTATCCAGAAAAATATTATATTCTGTCAGTTTATCAAGCCAGATAAGATACCTGAACTAAGATTTTTTTTAACATGGATTTCACTATAAGAATAATAAATTTCTTTGACATTGCCTAGGCTGGGTTGCAGTTTCCCTATCATTAAGCAGGATTAGCACCCTGATCTCAGATGAAAGAAAAATATGAATACAGAGGCCTAAATCCAACTGATTAATTCACTAGATCTAGTTTGGTTGTGACTAGGAATTGAATTTAAGCCATTGTATTGAACTATCATAATGCTACTATATAATATCTCTGCTTCTCTATTTCCTGAGGCAGCATGATATGAGGCACACACGAGCACACTCAATTTCATGGAGGCCTGCAAAGGGGAAAATATGGTTAGTGAAAAAGGGAAGAACATTCATTCTCAAGACAGTGAAAATTGTCTGTCAGTGCTGTCTAAAAAACAGCTTCACTCCCACTTGTCCTGCCTCATTTTGACTGAGACAGGGAGTTGATAAGTTCTGAGAGGTTTTATAGATTTTACTGCCTTTATGACTGGCCTAATAAAAATATTAATAAAAATAAAGACATTATCACAATGTAGATTTTGAATATGTTTCATGACCCACATAACTACACACATGTTTTATATAATACTTGCATTATCCAAAATTGTTTTCACCTGTTCCCTCCATGCATCCTTAGGACTCATATTGTGGTTAATTAAAACATTACTTAAAATGTTAATTAAAAGTATTGGCCATAGATGACTAGAATTTAATGCAAATGAATGTCAATGTTTGTTAAAAGGTCATGTGTAAAATTCAGGAATGTACAGGGAATATAAGATTTACATGTGCCAGTTTCTCACAAGTGAAAAGCATTTGGAGAGCCAGGCCACCTGTAACTTGCAAATAAGATTTCCCTTTCTAAGCTTGAAAATCAGGTCTACAATGTGCACAAGGGAACATTTACATTGGTCTCATGCAAGTCTTAGAAATCTCACCATGACATATGACTACAAACCCTTTCTGGCCCCACTGATTTCTGAGGAAGGCGCTTGGCACGAAAGTGGGATTTCTGGCCTGTGACTGGATTTGGCCTTTGATGTTTTTTCCTCATCCACACCATAGGCTTAGGGCCTCTCTTCCTCAGCCCTGCTTCATCCCTCTGCCCCTCGCAGCACAGTTTCCGTGCTGGCTATGGTGAAAAGAGCTTTTCTTTTCTTCTCATACAGTACAGGGGCAAAAACAGCAGAAGACAGAAACCAAGGACCAATCCAGATCATGAGTCAGTGGTAGGGGAGTTAAAGCCTCTGAGAAAGAGTGTTTGTAAAATATGTGGAGAGGGGGAATAACCGTGCGTAATTCACTGCATTTAGATGCTTCCCTTCCCCCAAGGCAAATTGCAGATCTGGAAGATTTAATTTAGATTGGAACCACAGCAAAAGCCCTAGTCTCTTTTCACCTGGTCATTCTATGCCATCAGTTTAAAGCTACTCTCTCCCCCTATGCTCTAAATACAGTAACCATTTGCATATTTCAGGCTGCTTCCAGCAGTTCCTAGCTACCTGACCTCTATCCCCAAGTTGTCAATAAGCTGATAAGATTCAAAGACAGGGACTTTCCTCACTACACTGTGCTATTATTCCACTTTCAACAGCCTATGGAATCCTGGGGTTTGCAGTTTGGAGGGGGAGCATTTAAGAATTCTCAGCCAGAGAGCTCTTTGATATCAGTAAACTACAAACCCTGGAATTCCATAGGATGTGGGAAGTGGAATAATAGCACTGCAACAGTGTAGTGCAGAAAGGCCCTATGGACAAGCAAGGACACTTCCCAGAGGAGAGAGCAGAGGAGAGAGCAGAGGAGAGCTGGGTCTGTGAAGACATCCTAGACCAGGTGTGTTTACAGGCTTGTGGGGCTGTGCTTGTTTTTGCTGTTTGTTTGCTTGCTATTGTTTACTTGCTATTGTGCTGGCCATGGGCTCTGCCTGATCACACGGTCTGACTAACAAGGGGGAGGAGGCAGTTAGCGGGGAGGAGCTTTATTAGGAGCTCCGAACGGCAAGCGCCTTTGGCGCGTGCACTTCAACTCCTTTACTTCAATCCTCCAAGTTTAACCTTTGACAATCAATAGAGCTAACGTAGCTTACACAGCTCAATTTCAGAAAGAAAGCCCAATTATTCTTTCTCGAGCTTCGTCCTGTACTACTCTCTGTAGTTTCAAGGATGGAAGATGAGGGAGCTGCTGCAGTCACCTGTAACACTTGTGACATGTTCCTTTTTTTGCCACAAGATGTTCTCGGGTACACCTGCACCAAGTGCAAGTTGGTCACCTTCTTGGAGGAGAAGGTTCACCAGCTGGAGGCACGAATTTCTGATCTTCATCTTATTAGAGAAGGGGAGGAGTTTTTGGATAGGGCAGAGAAGACCTACTGGAAGACCGAATGCACGGAGGAGCTGCCAGATCAGGAAGTCAGCACACTTTGCCAGGAAACGGAGGCTTGGGTGAATGTCACATGGAGGAGTAAAAGGACCTGGAAAGTAACAGAGACTCTTAACCTACACAATCGCTTTGAAGTACTTGGACTTATGAACAATGAGAAGCACCACGCGGAGGGAACAGAATGTCAACAAGAAGGAATCCAACTTCGGCAACAGGAACTAGATCAATGCTCCCAGCCTCAACAGAATGCTCAGGCAGTCCTAGTAGAACATGCTCGTCGAGGAGCCCAGGACAAGCCTCAGAAGAGGCAAGTTCTGGTTGTTGGGGACTCTTTGCTCGGAGGAACCGAAACGGCAATTTGCAAACCGGACAAGCTCAATCGAGAGGTCTGCTGTCTTCCTGGGGCCAGGATCCACCACATAACGGAGAGGCTAACCAGGCTGGTCAAACCCACTGACCATAAGCCCCTCATTTTGGTTCATGTCATAAACAATGACACTGCAAGGAGCAGCTTTTACCACATTGCAAAGGACTACGAGCATATGGGGACGAAGTTTAAGGACCTTGGTGCGCAGGTAGTCATTTCGTCTCTCCTCCCTGTTGAAGGATACGGCACACATAGGGAAAGGGCAATGGCAGAGTTCAACAACTGGCTCCACACATGGTTTGGGTTTTTGGAACATGGCCTGAATTTCCATGAACATGGGCTTCTGGCGAGGGATGGGCTGTACCTCACAAAACTCGGCAGGAATGTTTTTGCAAACAGTCTTGCAAGGAGGATTAAGAGGTCTTTAAACTAAGTTCCACTGGGGAGGGAGACAATATTATTCAGGGCAAGGACTCGGAGAGCACAGGGGGGAAAGGCCCAAATGATACTGGACAAGTAGTACAAGCGACCAATGGCAGGAGGAGTAGAAACAATAGTACAGGACTTGCAGGAAGGACCCGGAGACTTAAGTGTCTCTACACTAATGCCAGGAGTATGGAAAACAAGCAGGATGAACTTGTACTCCTAGTACAACAAAATAATTACGATTTGATAGGCATCACTGAGACCTGGTGGGATGAGTCTCATGATTGGAATATAGGAATAGAGGGGTATAGCCTATTCTGTAAAAATAGACCAAACAAGAAAGGAGCAGGAGTAGCCTTGTATCTCAAGGATGTTTTCACCTGTGAAGAGATCCAGGACTTAAACCCAGAAAGCCAGGTCGAGAGCATTTGGGTAAGAATTAAGGTAGCGAGAAACAATAGGGATATTCTGGTGGGGGTTTACTACAGACCTCCAACCCAGGCTGAGGACTTGGATGATGCCTTCCTCAACCAAATGACTGTACATTCAAAGAGGAGAGATACAGTAATTATAGGAGATTTCAATTACCCAGAAATATACTGGCAGTCAAACTCTGCCAAGACAGCAAGGTCCAGCAAGTTTCTTGCTTGTCTTGAAGACAACTTCATGGTCCAGAAGGTAGAAGAGGCCACAAGGGGATCAAATATTCTAGATCTGATCCTGACCAACAGGGATGACCTTGTTAATGAGGTAGAAGTGGTTGGATCTTTAGGGGGGAGTAACCATGCCCTGTTGGAATTTGGCATTCAGTGGGAAGGAGAAGATAAGGGTAGCCAGACACTCATCTTAGATTTAAAAAAGCGGACTTCTGTAAACTTAGGGAGCTGCTGGCTGGAATTCTGTGGTCAGGAATAGTGAAAGGGAAAGGAGTTCAGGAGGCATGGGAGTTCCTTAAAAAGGAGATACTGAAGGCACAGTCTAAAACTGTACCAATAAGGAGGAAAAATGGAAGGCATCTGAAGAAACCAGAATGGTTGACTAAAGAACTCTCAGCTGAGCTAAGTGTTAAGAGAAACATGTATAGGAAATGGAAGAAGGGGGAAACCACCAAAGAAGAATTTAAGCAAGTAGCTAGGAGATGTAGGGAGGAAGTCAGAAAGGCTAAAGCACCGAACGAACTTAGGCTGGCCAGAGACATTAAAAACAATAAAAAGGGCTTTTTAAAATATGTCCACAGCAAAAGGAAAAAGAAGGAGACAGTAGGGTCACTGCGCAGAGAAGATGGCGAATTACTCACAGGGGGAAGAGAAAAGGCAGAACTACTTAACACCTTCTTTGCCTCAGTTTTTTCCCAGAAGGATACAAGCATTCAACCTGGCGGTTGGGGAGCAGGGGAGGAAGCAGAGGAAATGAGGCACATAATAGGTAGAGAGGTGGTACAGGAATACCTGGCCACATTGTATGAATTCAAGTCTCCAGGGCCAGATGAATTGCACCCTAGGATATTAAAAGAGTTGGCAGAGGTCATTTCGGAACCACTTGCTACAATCTTTGAGAAATCTTGGAGGACAGGAGAAGTTCCAGCAGACTGGAAGAGAGCAAATGTTATCCCCATCTTCAAGAAGGGAAAAAAGAGGACCCAAATAATTATCGCCCAGTCAGCCTGACATCAGTACCCGGAAAGATCCTGGAGCAGATCATTAAGCAGTCAGTTTCTGATCATTTAGAAAGCAACGTGGTAATCACGAGAAGTCAACATGGATTTCTCAAAAATAAGTCATGCCAGACTAATCTTATCTCTTTTTATGATAGAGTTACTAGCTTAATAGATGAAGGGAATGCTGTGGATGTAGCATACTTCGATTTCAGAAAGGCCTTCGACAAAGTTCCCCATGACATTCTTGCAAAGAAGCTAGTAAAATGTGGGCTGGACAGGGCTACTGTTAGTTGGATTTGTAATTGGTTGACCAACCGAACCCAAAGGGTGATCACGAATGGCTGCTTTTCATCCTGGAGAGAAGTGACTAGTGGGGTGCCACAGGGTTCTGTCCTGGGCCCAGTGCTGTTCAATATTTTTATCAATGACTTGGATGAAGGAATAGAGGGTATGCTCATCAAATTTGCAGATGATACCAAATTGGGAGGGGTTGCTAATACGCCAGAGGACAGGATCAAAATTCAAAATGACCTGGATAGATTGGAGAGCTGGGCCAAGGCGAACAAAATGAAATTCAACAGAGAGAAGTGTAAGGCCCTACACTTAGGTAGAAAAAATGGAATACAGAAATATAGGATGGGGGACACGTGGCTGGATAGCAGTACGTGTGAAAGGGATCTCGGAGTCTTCATAGACCACAAGCTGAACATGACTCAGCAGTGTGATGCGGCAGCGAAGAAAGCCAATGCAATTCTCGGCTGCATCAATAGGAGTATGGTGTCTAGATCGAGGGAGGTACTGGTACCACTCTACTCTGCTTTGGTTAGACCCCATCTGGAATACTGTGTCCAGTTCTGGGCACCCCAATTCAAGAAGGATATTGACAAGCTGGAGCAAGTCCACAGGAGGGTGACCAGAATGGTGAGAGGCCTGGAAGCCATGCCCTATGAGGATAGACTTAGAGAGCTGGGTATGTTTAGTCTGCAGAAGAGAAGGTTAAGAGGGGACATGATGGCCATGTTTAAATATTTGAAGGGATGCCACGTAGAGGAAGGAGAGGGCTTGTTTTCTGCTGCTCCAGAGACCAGGACAAGGAGCAATGGATTCAAGCTGCAGGAAAGGAGATTCCACCTGAACCTCAGGAAGAACTTCCTGACAGTCAGGGCTGTCCGGCAGTGGAATGTGCTACCTCAGAGTGTAGTGGAGTCTCCTTCCTTGGAGGTTTTTAAGCAGAGGCTTGATGGCCATCTGTTGGGAGTGCTCTGAGGGTGTTCCTGCATGGCAGGGGGTTGGACTGGATGGCCTGTGTGGTCTCTTCCAACTCTACATTTCTATGATTCTATGATTCTATGACTCTTTGTTGCACTTACCATTCTGTTTAAATAGGCTAGAGGCAGAAGATTCTGCATACTTGGAATATAACGCCTCATCTGTCTTTTACTCACTGGGCTGGGCTAGCTGAGAGAAGAAGCCTTACACAAAGTTGGCTCAGAGGGCTGGAAGATTCATAAACTGAGACAATCAACTGATCTGGTTACACATTTGTATCATCCACTCAAGCCTTCCTCATGTGCTTAGTTTTGCCAGAAAAATCCATCAGGTTGACAGGCATGAAAGAAAGCATGTTTTGATGGTGGTCTCATCATTATGAAATTGCCTCCTTTCACTGAATTTGAACAAGTGCTGATATGAAGGTGAAGACCTTTGGCCCTCCAGATGTTGGTCCACTTATGAGGAATGATACATAATTGTGAAAACTGTTATTTAGATCTATTTGTAAGTGAAGCACTTTTAGTTGATTAATTTAGGTTGGTCTGTGGTTGCATCTTTTTATCATTTGATGCTATAATATAAAAATACATAATATAAAATATAAAAATGTATTTTATAAAAATATAAAAGACATAAAATAGTGTAAAATATTAAATAAAGATAATGTCCCTTTAGTTAAGCTGACATGCCATTTAAAAAAAAAGTTTCCATCATTATAAACATGCACTACAAATACAAGGTTCTCATGTAATTGAAATGCTCTTTGCCATAACTAGCCCCCAAGCTGTTTAAGGCTTAATGAGGTATGCAAACATAATAAAAATCCCTACAAGTACAGTACAGTAATGTGCTAAAGATGATACTTGTATCATTGTTGCTCTAAATTTCTTTTCAGATATATCATACATTTCTATCAAATGTTGGTAAATGAGGGGACTAGCTTCCACATTGTTTTACTTCTGTCCCCACTACTTCATTGTCACTCCATTGCTTCCCACACACTATGATGCTCTAACCCTGAGACTTCTTTCCTTGTTACTTGCTTTGTTTCAAATGCCTTGTTCTTAGGGGTTTTGCCTCAAAGCAAGGCATTGTTCTTGAATTGGTGTTGGTGAATATGGATTCAACCCTCTGTCCTCTACTATTCCAGTCATATTCTGAATCCCTGCCTTATGGTGACATTAAAACAATACTTTTAAAAAAATGAAGGAAACTTTGCTTTTGAACTAGTTTGTCTGTCAGCCTTGTTTTTCCAAGTGTTCTAAGATTTGGTCAGTTGACAATTGAAATATCTCTTTCTTTTGTAGACCCTCCTGACAGTTGGTGGTCACAGGAAGTGGCTGACTCATAATTCAACACCTCTTTGGATTCAGAATGAACCTGACCATATCTTTTAACTCAGCATCTCAACTTCAAACCAATTGGAGTTTTCCCTACCACAGCATCCTGTCCTGTAGGAACACTACTGACATTACTATGTTTCTAGTTGTCTTATATAGCATGGAAACTATTGTGGGTGTTCTGGGAAATTTGTGTTTGATTGGCATCCTAACCAAACATAAGGAGAAAGCCATAGTGAACAACATATTTATTGCCAATCTAATAGCTTCAGACTTGATCATGTGCATTTTTTGTGTACCATTCACCATTATCACCATCTTGTTGAAGTACTGGCTATTTGGTGAGGCTATGTGCCAAATAATCTCATTCATTCAGTGTACTTCTGTGACTGTGTCTATCCTTTCACTTGTACTCATTGCTTTAGAAAGGCACCAACTCATTATTAACCCAACAGGCTGGAGACCCAGCCTCTCCCAAGCCTATCTGGGCATTGCCATTGTCTGGGTCCTTGCTGCTGTCTTGTCCTTGCCTTTTGTAACTAACTCCACCTTGAATAATGTTGTCCTAGAGCAGTTCCACATAATGGATTCCTATGCAGCTAATGCCATTTGTATGTACATGTGGCCTTCAGAAGAATATAGGCTTATTTATTCCACTGTCTTGCTGCTCCTACAATACTGCATTCCCCTTATCTTCATTGTAGTGTGTTACCTGCATATTTACCTTCACCTCCAGAAAAGAGAGGGCATGTTTAAGAATCACGAATACAGTTGCCGGAGGATTCAACTGAAGCGGATAAACATCCTGCTGGCTTGCATGGTTGTTGCCTTTGCAGTCTGCTGGTTGCCATTACATGTTTTTAACAGCATTGATGATTGGAACTACAGAATAATTCCTCATTGTCTCCATGATTTGATCTTCTCATTATGTCATCTTGTAGGTATGGCATCTGCCTGTCTTAACCCTATCATCTATGGCTTTCTAAATAAGAATTTCAAAAAAGAAGTGAAAGATCTGCTTCTGAATTGCCATCGCCAATCTTCAGTAAAAGACTATGAGAATGTGCCTTTATCCACTTTACAGACAGAGATCTCAAAGGGTTCTGTACAGTTAAACCATCAACAGAATCTCATTTAGTTCCTGTGATTAAGATTCTGAGACCCTAAAGCTTAGATTAAAGACCTGTGTACTCCTGTGTGGAAATCCTACTGAACGCTATGGGACCAGTTTCTTAGAAATTTACTAGTAACTATGAATAGCATTATGTTCTTCTTTGTTTTTTCATGTGAGATTTAAAACAATTTAAATTAAGAGTAATACATATACACTGGCCAAGCTGCACATTCAGTTCCTGTGTGCAATTATCCTCCACAATAGTGGGATTTTTATACAGAACCAATACCAAGAGGCTCAGTGTCTCAAGTACAGGTAAACACTTAAAGCTGATAGTGTTAGGCAAGACCTGAGAATGATGGAATTTAGAGTCATGTCAAAGAGTATGGATAAAATCAAGTTTCTACAAATTATTGGCCTGCCTGCCTGATTAACAATTGTTTAATAAACAACCTGCTTGTCCAGTATCTGACACCTTAGCTACCAGGCCTAATGACCTTGATTTGTTACATCCTGCCTGGGAAAGGCTGACAGAAAGGAATGTATCATTTAGATAACAAGGAAGGTCAAGGACCAGTCTCAGAAGGAATGGCACAAACATCTGAACTTGAAGGACAATAACAAGGAGACTCAAATTGCCTTAAAATATTATGACATGTAGAGTATGTAACAGGCTAAACATACATGCTCCCAATACCTGATGCCCATCAGTGTATGTAGTTGTGATGCACTTGCACTTTTCCAATGTTGCTCATTAACATGTAGAAATGTATACATAGTTGTGAAAACCTTTATTTTGTGTGCCTGCTTTGTGGAAGTTATACCCAGGTACCACTTTGCTCAAGCAAATAAAGAAACTTGGATCCCCCACCTCTGTGTGTGTGTGGATTAGCTGCTCACTTGCCAGAGAAATGGAATTAAACTTTATTGAAGTCTTGAGTCCTAAAAAGATTAATGGGAAAGATCAGAGGTATCACAGACACATTGCCTGCTACATGACAGACTGCGCTGACATCACTGAAAGACAGAACTGTGTTTTTAACAGAGATGTAATAAGTAGTTCATCCTTCATAGACTACCATAAGCTCATTTGCTACACTGTTTAGTCAGAAGATTCCAATTTTAATGCACAAAAACCTGAGTAGAACTGAATTTTCTTCAAATGACAATTTTAACCAAATATATCATGGTACTTCTGGATTAAGAGAGGAAAATGTGCAGCCCTCCAGATACTGGACATCAGTTCTAGCCAACATTACCAATGGCAAGAGAATATAATAATATCTCAAAAGCTTGTTATCTGTTTTAATACCTCTGTTCTATAAGGATCACTGAGGATGGTGTATCTTACTGGGACAATGTTTTCATGTAGCAGCTGATAGAACTCAATAAGATAGTAGATTCTTGAATGTACTGATTTTACTGCCAGGTAATTTCCAACATAAATAGGTTTACTTGTTTAAATTTATATGCTGCCTTTCTCTCGGCATGGGAACCAAAGTAGCTTACAGTGAAAGTTTATTGTAATAAATTCACAAAAACTGATAAGTTATATTAAAAATATAAATTTCCAAAAAGTTATTTTAAAAAAGTGTTTTAAAGCCTAGCAAGATTTGGCAAAAATAGAATTTATCTTGTAAACAAAATCTGTAAGAACCAATTCTCTCATGGTCTTGCAGACACATTTCTGCCTAAAAAATTTGCTTACTCTTCTGCTCAATTTTTTGAAAGAAGGTGGGGGGTTTTCCATAAATGTGCAGCACAATGGTAGAATTCATCCCCATCTCCTACAAAGCATACTGGTTCAGGATTCTAGACACTCTAGAATAGGAGCCTTGGTTCAGATTTCTTTGGAAGGGGTCTGTTTCAAGAGTGGGGGAAGGATAAATGACACATATATACCGCCAGTCCATCGCAGCTCAAGTACAGCATTCCCCTTATCTTTATCGTGGTTTGTTATCTGCATATTTACCATCACCAGAGGTCAATCAAAGAGGGCACAAATCTGCTGGGCTATAGAACAGCTCCAAACTACAGCACTGTATAGCCATGTAATGGGAGGTGGGTGCTTGGGAACTGAAGCATCATCCATGCTTGTGGAGTACTCTTTAAACCTCTTGACAGGCATCTTCTCCCATCCTAATTTCCCTATGCTGAATACCCACTATAAAGCTCCCTCTCTCACCTTTGTTACCCTGATTTCTTGGGGGTCCCATGAGGGACACCTATGTGCACTCCAAATATTACAAAGTTGGGAATTAGCAAAGAGCACAAGCTAGCACTACGAGAGGCAGGGCAATGTAGCGAGATCTTTTACCCAAGGTCTACAGGGTCAGGTCCAGTCAAGGAGCAAACAGAAGTAAATAATAATTGTTTTTATTGATATACAGTCAAACACGTGTATGCAACACACTCACACAGAGATCTATAGAAATAAAAGTTGGAGTTGGATAGAGGAATTTTAAGAGGAGGTTTTGTATGGGAAATACTACACCTGTCCTGAAGCCCAGGTGGTCTGAAGAAAAAGGTCGGTAGCAGAGGAGATTCTCAGCACGAGGAGCTGAGGGGAAGGCTCGTCGATCAAAGCAACAGCAAGGCAGGATGGAAGACAAGAGCGATCCGAGGAAGCGCTCAAAGTCAGGGGTTCTTATAGGGGAAAATGTGCCTGCAGGCTAGTCCGTTCCTGGGGATAACAATGAGTTTCGGGCTGGAGACAAAGCCTCCGAAAGGTCAGTATTTTACGTGATTGAGTTAAGACTGAGTTGTCAATAGAGTAGCCAGTAAGCAAACGCGGAGTGCTTGACAACTGAATATTCAGCTAGTCAGGATGCCTGCTTGGGCCAGGGAGTCCTTTGTAAGTAGCATGCATACATAATGTGGTACTTGCCTTGAGGTCTCCTAAAGCGGCAGTCTGGCTATTTCTGGCCTGCCTAGATCTGTTTGGAATGTTTCGGCTATCAGCGGCCATGCCTGTGTGCGTGCTTGTCCAGGGGCCTTGCAAGCACGTGAAGAGGAAGGGGTATAGAAGGCGAAATTATTGATATCAAATGATATCTAATCTCCCACAAGTCCAGGCTAGAAACTATGGTACCACCTTCTTCTCTATGTTCCTTTTGGGGTCTGAGATTGCTTTTAAATTACAACCTAATATTTCATGTCTTTGCTGCTTTTAACCACAGACTTAACTGACCCATTCACAGAACCTGGCTGACTTCTGTTTCTTTAAGGCAGGGCTTTCCAAATGGTGTGTCGCAACACATTAGTGTGTCACCTAAAGTATGTAGGTGTATCATCTCCCTGGGCCAAGGGAACCCCCCCCCACCTGAGACTTGGAAATGTATATTTATAAATCATATCTTTTTAAAAATATAAATGAAAGGTTTTCATGAGATATGTTGTGTCCCCATACATTTTGTTATTATAATTTATGTATGTGTCTGTATCTCTTATAAGGGGTTAGTTTAACCTCCAGTTTGCTAGCAAAACTGAATTACTGTGTCTCAAAATGATGCATGTGTAAAAAGTGTCTTACCAACATGAAAAGTTTGGAAAGCTCTGCATTAAAGCTTCCTTCCCCACTCTATCATGCTATAAGCTGGGGGTGGGCAACTCTGGAAGGCTAGAGGACTTCACTAGCTCCCCAGTTGAGGTGATGTAAATATTTGGCTAGATATGAATCGATGTACAAATATTCTCTCCTTTGTTTTATTTATATTTTGGAAAATGATGAACATGTTGTTGTTGATTAATCTGAGTGTTTGATATCTCTTTTTTTTAATAAAAAAAATAATTAAAAAAATGCCTTTTAGGGGCCCAGGAAGCCCCCAAAACAAAGGGGGCTTCCAAATATGGCAGAAACACTTTCCACACCCTCTAGAGGTCATTTTGTAGCATTTTGCAACTTTGTATTTCTGAAAATTGATCCCTGAGTGGCCCTGGGTTCACAAAAATAGTTCTAGGGGCTGCATGTGACCATCAGCTGCACTTTGCCAATACCTGCTATAAGCACACATCTTCTTGTTTAGCACTTTGGGGCAGGGCATGTTTGTTAACATGTGTTTTTCTTTCAGGATGGCAGCTTCTATGTTTCTTTGTTCCAAAAGAATCCTCAGGTATGTAGAAAATGCTTCCTTATTTGTGCACATTCAGCCTTCTGACCAAGGATGAATTAAAATGGTTGGGACTCTGGAGTAATTTCAAAGATGAAAGATAAATACCAACCAGTTCATAACACAATATTTGTATTTAACAGCAGCTCAAGCTTTACCGGCTCTATAAAATAAACCATTTGGAAATGGCGAATGTGTAAGAATATTTGCGACAAATCAGCAGAATGCTTGGATCATCTGCAAATGTAGGGGTGACCAGGGATGTAGCCAAACTACTTTCTTGAGCTTTGTTTTTGGGTGGTTCTGCCCACATTGGCTGGGTTGCAGCCATTGCCCTTATAAAATGTTGCAGTTGCTTCATCAAGGGGGGAGAGAGAGGAGAAAGGCAAAACAAAACCTTCAGCAGCCAGCAATTGCTCACTGTAGAAGACACTCCCTTGGCTGACCAGCACACTGCATTGTCCTCTGCCTCCAGGGGCATCCCAAAACACTGCAGCCTGGATCTTTTGAACCAGCTGAACCACCAGTTATCCAGCCCTTCTCCTGAGTTTTGTAACAAAAGGGAATGATTAGGATCCATGCCAAAATATTTTGTTGTATCATCTTCCCAGTGTGACCATTCCTGTTGAGTATTCCTGTTACTGCAATTATCTGGCCCGAGCCCAAGGTCTACAATTTCATGTTGGTTATGGTTAATATTTCCACGTGGCACTCCATAAAGATAAACTCCATGTGTCTGAGCGGGTCACAGAGAGCCTGTGTAGGCAGGCACGGCCGTATGGCCTTAATTATGAAAGCTAGGTCTAGGCCAGTAAACAACAATCTGTAGCACAGCCGGTAGTGCCCTCCAGACACAGCCAACCATTAAGCAAAAGCAAGGGCTCTCAGCTCCGAACTGCTTGCTTGACAGGATTAGTGCATCCATCTATACAATCGCTAAGCGCTCCTCATCTGCATACTGTTCTAACAATTGGCAGTGCTGGCCAAATTTCATCAGTTACCTTTCAGAGGCTTTGTCTCCACTCAAATCCCTATTGTTCTGTTCAGGAAAGGGTTAGCCTCCAGGTACAATCTTCTCTATAAAAACCCCAAGTTTGAGCTTCTTGTCGGAACGCTTGAGCCTTGCATCCCGAACTCCTGCCACTTTTTTTGGCGAGCCTCCCCTCAGCCTCCACGTGCTGGGAAACCACAAACCCAAGCCTTGAACTTTATTTCTCATTTCCCAGAATGCAGGATCAGGTGGACTATTACCCCAGAAATCAGCTTAAAACCCCTATCAAGTTTCCTCACTTTCTACTTCTATAGCTCTTGGATGAGTGTGTGAGTGCGTGTGTCTATGTGTGCTGAATTGCAGAAATAATAATAAAATCTTTTAAATAGAACAACCATGCCTAGTTCTTGCCGCGGCCTGACCCCGTAAACATAGGGTTAAAGATCTCGCTACATTGCCCTGCCTCTCACAGTGTCAGCTTGTGCTCTCAGCTAATTCCCAATTCCCCCAATATTGAGCACATGCTAGTGTGTCCCCCCCACCGGGACCCCCAGAAATCAGGGTAACATTCCTGCTAGTCAGTTGTGCTCTGGTCTACGATACCAGACTTTGTCAGGAGCACAAGCCGGGAAATTCACTCCTCCTCACTATTCTCCATTTTTCCTGCAAGTATCAATCAACATATCATGGGGGCTCTGTTGGGATTTTTTTTTCCTTTGGCTTTCTCTGAGTATCTAAGAAACTTGTCTGCACCTCAGTAAAGTTGGGAATTCTTAGGACATGTTGAATCCTTCCCTGATTTCTCAAGTAGACCCATTCTGACACTAGTAGGCAACACTCACAGGCTCAGTTCACTGTTACAGTCAGTGGTTAGTCTATACTTCTTTTAAAGCTCCTAGGTAGGCAGGACATTCTGCTGCCTAAGGCGAGTGAAAGGGCACATCTTCCCATACCACATTTAATCTGAGCTACAAGTTAACCCTTTCTTCATGATTGCTAACATCTTCTGCTCTCCCTCCACCCCCAAAGGTCACCAAGATAGTTAACAGGGCCCAGGGCACATCTCTATGTGTGCATTTTGTTGCCACTCAAATGTGGAGTTCATCGCCTGGCACAATAAGCTAATCACCACACCAAGGTAGGGATCACAACAGGAATAGCTTTATTTTGTCTGCATGGCCAGGTGCAACCTCGTGATAGCTCACAAAGCAGATTCCACACCCAAAACAACTTACACAACTCTTTTATAACTTTTCAGCATAGCTTCTAGCAACTTCTCTTGACTCTGATTCCTTTGAATGTAACCTTTTGCTACAGTGTTACCCTGATTTCTGGGGTCCCTTGGGGGACACCTCAATGTGCTCCACGTGATGGGGAATGGAAACTAGCCAGAGCACAAGCAAAAGCAATGCGAGAGGCAGGATAACCTAGCGGGGTCTTTTTACCCAGTTTTTACGGGGTCAGGCCAAGCCAAAAACCAAATGAAAATGTCTAATAAATGATTTTATTGAATGCAAGTCTCACGCACCAACGCAATCACTCACAAACTCACTCAAGACCTATTAAGAAGCAAAAGAGAGGAAATTGGATAGGGGAATATTTAAGGAGTTGCAGCTGGGGCAACACTGCACCTTTTCCTGAAGTCCTGGGTCAGGAAAGGCAGCAAAGAAGTGGGGCTCAGCACAGAGAGGACTGAGGGGATTACTCAATGGACAGAGCAACGGTCTGCTGGGATGACCAGAGAACTGCTCAAAAACTGGGACTATTTGTAGGGGGAAAAGTACCTGGAGGACTAATCATTTCCCGGGGAGAACAATGGGTGTTCCAACAAGAAAGAAACTCAACAATGGTAACTTCCTTTGCATGATGAGATTACAAGGTGTTGCCAAAGTCTCAGGATCTTCAGCTGCATTTGGCTGTGATGTGACTTCATGTAAATGGTCCTCGCCTGATGGGATATGTGCTCAACTTGGGGCAAACACGCTAATCCCCTCAAGTCGGCTTCTCAGGGGCTGAGGACCCTTTGTTTATTGTGGGTTTGCACAGCTTGAGGTCTCCTGTGACTACGTGACTGGGGATTTTACTGGCCTGACCTGGTTTTCGATTGTTTGACCATTGCTGCCTATGTGCCCATCCAGGAGACCTCTCAGGCACATTGAATCATATTTTAATATCAGAATTGTAGATCCCGAGACAGGGTTTACCAGTGAGATAACAATCCCCCCCCAAAAAAAATGGACGATGAGGGTACGATATCGTACATTTTCCAATTAAAAAAAAAAGAGCCAAATTGAGTAAAAGAAAAATGGATGTCAACAAAAAGGAATTCTCATCAGAACTGCAATACAAAAGCAAGGGAACTGAGAGTATAGCAACTTCACTTAACAAAGAAAAGGAGAAAGGCCTCAATTTCACATATAGAATGATTTCTAGGCACACTCACACTTATACACAAGTACAACAGTATATAAATGAAAGCAGCAATTGGTTATAGCAGTATTCTCCAGCAACTGGAGCAGAAGAAATGCATATACAAAATCTTCTTTGATCTATCTAACATAAATTTCTATTCTATAGTATTCTTTAATAATGATAGCTGTAGACAGGAGAAAATAAGAAAACACATCAACACACACACACCCCAGACACAAAAAGAGGCGGGGGAGGAAGATGGCGACGCATGTGGCCACTCCGTGAAAGTCTCTGTCAGAGCGATCAACCCAGCGGGGTGTAATGATGAAGAAACAAACTGCCTGGGTTCACTCAAACGAGCAGTGAACGAGAGGGTCGTGATTTGGTGTTCTGGAGCCGAAGAAATTGAAAGATCTGAAAGGAGATTAAGCAGTCTGAAGGAAGGTGAGTGGATGCCGGCGTGGGAAAAATAAGGAAGAGAGAAGACGAACTGGTGAAGTTTGTCAGGCTCCAGAGAAAGAACACACTTCGCGTAGAACCAAATCCCGCTGAGGTAGCCTGAAGGTTTAAATTGCGTCGCAGATCTTGCTTTAAGGGAAGTGATTCCCTGTTCTGCTTTGTTCCTGTTTTTTTTGTTTTTTTTTCTTTTACCCCTATCAGAGTTGGGGAACTTTACAGACTATTTACAGACTATTCTGATTTTTTTCATTTCGGACTGTATACTGCTGTTATTGCTACAATTTAACTTTAAAGATTTAAAGCCCCTTTTGGGTCCATAAAGATTTAAAGATTCGGATGGTGGAGATAAGAGGACGTGACTGTTTGAGTCGCTGATATGAGTTTGGAGTGAGTGAGTAATGTGGGGACATGGCTGGTGACATGGCTGCTGTGAGCCACTAAGTGATATGGCGGCATTGGGGATTTGATGTCTGAAGTGGAACGCTCACTAATTGTGATTATAGATTTAATGGTGACTGCATCAGCTAATGCTGAGGTGATCTTTGCTGCGGAACTCTCCTCGGAGAAGACTAGACAGCTAAGGATGGACCGTGTTGGCGTGGGTTTGTCATCGATTCTGATCTGAGCGTCTCTACACTGCAGATTGTCTATATCGTAAATTGAGCAGGCAAGAAGGAAGAAGGGAGAAAAGGGAGAGAAGAGAGACAGAGGAGGAAGAGAGAAGGAAGAAGAAAGAGAAGAAAATTGCCCTTCGGTGCGGGTTGTGGATTTATTTCGAGTAGATAGACAGACAGGCAGCCTTTGAAGGTTTGGTTTCTTGTCAGCCTGATTGAAGAACTGTAACCTGAGCTCCCGGTTTCTTCAGGAGTATGTTCATTGGAATTTAAGTCCGGAGTTTGGATTGTGAACTCAGAGGCTGTTTTGGGGGGGGGGTTGTTTTGTTTTGTTTTTTCTTTCTTGCTTGGGAGGGGTGAAGGACTTATAAAATTGATATAGAACTGATATAAAATTATGAAGACGTTTTGATCTAAATTTGGGTACATCTTTGATATATTTGGATATAGTATAAGGGAGAGGGGTGAGGGGGAAAATAAATAAAAAAATTAAATAAATATATAAACATATTGAGGCGGAGTGATAAATAAGTACTTGTTATAAAGGGGTGAGGGGGACTATAAGAGAATTTGTGATCTCAATTGTACTGTAATTGTAATTGTATTAATAGTTTAACATCTGATTGTGGGGATAATTAATCTATGCTGTTTGGTGGTGGAGGAGGGAAGATCTTTCAAGGACAAGGATAAGGAGAAAGGTACTCTAAGCATAAACGTGACTTAGTTTGGTCTGTATTAACCCAGTCAGTGCTGGTTTTTGGATAGGTGTGTGATATACTGATATTTGCATTAGTAAGACAGTTAGATACTACGTAGGTTGTGAGATATATACATATAGGAAGTCCCTAGTACATAGATAGACTGATAATTATATACTTAATATATTATAAACACAATATATATAAATTAGATATTTAAAAAATTTTTTTAATAATTTTACATTGAATAAAGTGATTGATAAGGAACACATATTTTTTTTATATTATCCTCTTGATATTTAATAGTTAAAATTTTTTTATATAATTTTATATGTGAATTAAGAGGCAAGGAAGGGGAAAAGGAGAAATAAGTTTTTTTTTTCCCTTCGTTCTTGTTTGTTTTTGTTAAAATTTTGTTTTTGTTTTACCTTTTTTTTCTCTATCTTCTATGTTTGCTTTGTTTATAATTGTTAACAGTTTATTATTAATTTATATAGTCACTTAATTGGTTAGTTTTAAGATAGTTATTTGAAGAAAGAAATGGCGACAAAGGTGAAAAGGACAACTAGACAAAGGAGTACTTCACTTGAAGATATCCAGGAAAATCCCACTACTACTACTACTAATAAGGAAGTGCTGGAAGAATTCCGGAAATTTGGGAACGAGTTCAGATTAGAGATGAAGACCTATATGAGAGAGCTGAAAGAAGAAATAAATCAAGATATTCGAAAAGAACTTGGGGAATTGAAGTTAAAAGTTACAGAAGAATTGAAAGAAATGAAAGATAAGATTTCGGACATTACAAAGGAAATTACCCAAATTGGCAGTAGCACGAAGTTACTCCAATCCAAAGTTAATCTGGTGGAACAACATTTAGAGGCAACAGTGGAGAGGGTGGATGAAGAAATATCCAAGTTAAAAGTGGATATAGATGTGCGTGCACGTTCAAAGTGTTTGAAGATACGAGGCATTAGAGAACGACCCCGTGAGAATTTGGCTGAAACGGTGGTTCCGATCCTGGCGGAGTTTATAGGTTGGGAGGTTGCTCAATTGGATCTGGAAGTTGACAAAATCTATCGGGTAAATTCAGCGGTGGCAACAAGACAACTCTTACCGAGGGACATCGCTGTACATTTTATCAGAGAAAGGGTTAGAGATCTGGTGATTCAACAGAGTTATAAAAATCGAATTTCAGTTGAAGGCTCAGAAATTATAATTTTAAAGGATTTTCCGTACGAGGTGTTGCTCAAGAGGAAAAATTATAAGGACCTGACGCAAGCTCTGCGAGAGAGACAAATTAGGTACAAATGGGCAAGAGAGGAGGGAATAATTTTCTCCTATAAATTCAGAAGATACATCATAGATACCACGGAAAAAGCTGTAGAATTTTTGAAGAAATTGCAACAAGAGGATGAGCTGTACACTTCTTATGAGAGGAGATACTCTAAAGAAACACCGGGATCTCAAGAAAAATCCAAAAATCAACTTCAATTGAGCTTCCATACTGAACAAGACGAAACAGACTTGATTAACATAGCGGAAGAGCCGAGCGTGGTACCCCCAAAAGAAATTGCACTTCTACACGGAGAAGCGGAACGTGGGTTGAAAGCTCTTCAACAGATTGTGACAACATCGAAGTGAAAATAAGTGGGTTTTTTTCCTTTCTGTTTTTTTTTTCTCTCTCTCTCTCTTTTTTCCCCTCTCTGCTCTGTTCTGCTTTCCTTGCTTGGTGGTTAGCATAATATGAGGGATTTGTCTATATGTTCTTGGAACGTTAATGGTTTGAACGGCCCAGTTAAGAGGAAAAGAGTCTTTAATTTCTTAGGTAAATTGAATGTGGAGATAGTTTGCCTGCAGGAAACCCATTTATTGGAAGGGAAAGTGAAATATTTACAGAATAATAAATTAGGAATGTGTTATGCAACTTGTAACCAAAATCAGAAGAAGAATGGAGTGGTAATATATGTTAAGCCTAGGGTTCAATCAAAATTAGTTCATAAGGATAGTAAGGGCCAATTTATCACTGTTGAGTTAAATTGGAAAAATGATAAAATATTAATTATTGGTATATATGCCCCTTTAGAAAATAAACAGAAGTTTTACGAGATGATCTTAAATTTTATATTACAATCGGATTATCAAAAAATAATTTGCATGGGAGATTGGAATGGGGTTGTTGATTCTAAATTAGATAGAAAGCAATTAGTTCAAAAAAGTGGTTTTAAACATGGAAATTTACCCAGGGATGTTAAAGAAGGACTTGAGTCATTAAATTTAGTTGATGTTTGGAGCTAAAACATGGACTTCAACGAGATTTTACATTTTATTCGGCATACCATCAAAGTTGGTCTCGTATAGATATGATTTGTACAACTAAAAGTTTAGCTAGTATGGTTGAGGATATTCAGATTTTACCTAGATTAATTTCTGATCATTTGCCAATATTGTTGAAATTTAATCGTACCCTGAGAAGCTATAACTGGAGATTTAATGAAGCTTTGTTAAAAGATGCTAAGTTTATAGAAGAGCTTAAGCAAGAAATTAATTTTTTTTTAAAGATAACTTAAACAAAGGAACTAAAATAGCCATAGTTTGGGATACCATGAAAGTTTACATCAGGGGAATTTTGATGAAAAAGGAATATACATTGAGGAAACAAAGGAAGGTTAAAGAGGATAAACTTCAAAAGCTTTTGAAAGAAAAAGAGGAAGATTTGAAGATAAACCCGGCTAATAAGAAAGTCCAAAGTGAAATTCAAATAATTCGTGCTCAAATAACCACGTTAAATTTACAAGAGATAGAAGCTAAATCTAAGTATCTTAAACAAAAGGAATTTGAATTTGGGAATAAAAAACCTCAGTGGCTGGCATATAAATTATGTAAGAGAAAAGAACATAATTATTATTACAGGTGGATTCTAAACTTAGCCCGAAGTTATATCTCCTGAATATGATAGATGATTGTAATATAAATAATCAGAAATATTATAACAGAATTTTGTTATATATGGTGACGGCTGCCAGAATGGTGTATGCTCAATATTGGAAGAGGCAAGAAATACCGACTTTAGATCAGTGGATATTGAAATTATATGAGATGTGCCAGATGGATGTATTAACTGCTTTGATTGATATAAGGACTGATACAGAAAAAGTGGAAAATGAATGGTCTATGGTGACCCAAATGTGGTCTGGGCACTGGAAAGGGGTTTATATCGGATGAGAATAGCTTTAAGAGTTCTATTAGATATATAAGAAGACATATTAGTATACATAAGTATTATAAATTTTAATTATATTTAATATTAGGATATTTCTGAGGTATAAGATCTGGGAGGGGGTTAGCTTATTAGTGAGATCTGTTAGTTTATTTCTTTTTTTATACACATTTTTGTATTTTGGCTATGTTTTTTTTTTCCTATGTTGTGTGCAGGGTTTTTTTGTGTTGGTTTATTAACTGTTTGATTGTTTTGTTATGTAATATATATTTGATTAATAAAGGTATTTAAAAAAAAACCAAAAAAAAAGAAGAAGAAAGGGAATTGTTTTGAAGAAATATGGAAGATATTTGTGTAAAATGTCCTAACAAAAGAGGGAAGTGTCAACCCTCCACAAGAAGAATTACAATTTTGGAAAGTAGAGTAAGTTGAAAGCTAATTGGCTCTGGGGCTGGGTTTACACTTAGTGCTAGGGCCTACATTTAAGGTTTCATTTAAGGTTATATTTAAGGTTACATTCAAAGTTAGGGTTATTATCAATATGTTCAGTAATAGGATCATCTTTTAGTAATAGCAATACGTTAAATATAGTTGAAAGGGACAGAGTTAAGAGTGCAACAAAAATATATAAGCAATATGATATATAAAATGTGGAATAAGTATATGATGATAAAGGATCTGGAAAGAAATAACAATGTATGCTATTTTGTTGTAATGTTTCCTTTTCACTTTTATGGTAATCATGTGGTGTTATGTTTTGTTTGTTTTTTATTTATAATTAATACAAAATTAAGAAAAATATGCTAATTGAAGTGATTAGAAAACAGAATGTAGTAGCTCTATTAAGAAACAAAATATTTTGGCTTCCAGTCTCCTCAGATGCTTAAAATAAAAATGAGCTTACAGCCAATGTGACAGTTTAGAATATCCCATCGGTAACATTTTAAAGTATGATGTATTGTCATCGAGGTCAATAGTTTGTAGTGTTCAAGTCCCAAGTCTACAGATCCAGAAATTTTCCTGTATCTAAAATGCTTGAATCAAATGGCAGCCAGTTCCAAGCAGTCATATCACACGGCTGTCATGTTCTGAATCCAAATATTGTTTATTGGTTGCTCAAGCTTCCTAATCAGGATTGAAGACTTGTGATAACTTGTATATATTTTATTACAGAATGCAAGAATGTCAACTGCAATTTGTATTTGATATACAAATTATTATTTGTCAAAACAGAAAGCAGAATACAGCTTCAATTATGAAGAGTTTGAAAGCTATTAACTCTTACAAGGAAGATTTCTGTATATGGAAATCTGTTGCTGGCCCAGCAATAAGGTGTTGATCTTTGCTTGGCCAATAAAACAGACTGGAAGGGAAAGGGATACACAAGGGAAGTGGGAGCATGACTGGGATGACATCAATGGAAGATGTGGGGGGGAGAAAGAAGAGGAATCAGAAAACAGACATGGGATGTAAAGTTGTGTGTTGGAGGAAGATAGAAAATGGCAAAAAGAGAGAAAGAGGAAGAGTTGGGGAGGATTAATGAAATGAGATGGAGGAGAAAGGAAGGCAAAATGATCTAGTTAGGGAGGATGGATTGTGAGCAGAATGCAAGCACAGAAGAAGGGACTGGGGGTGAAGAGAGGCAGAAGCATTGCTCAAGACAATGCCTCATCTCAGCCTCCCTTGTTCTCAAAGGTCAGCCTGGGCAGATCATGAGCGGGCAGGTGTCCATACCCCAATGTAGAATCATGCGATGGGAAAGCAGCAGCCATCATGAGATAAGGAAGAGGAGGAAGAAGAGGAAAAGAAGAGAAGCCTCCACCAGAGTGCTGTTGTTTAGGGAGTCCTCTGGAAGGCTGCTCAAAAGGAGGGCCAGCGCAACTTCATAGTTAGAGCTCTATGTGCAAGAAGCGTGTCTTGAAGCTTGCAGTGATTTGTATTATGCAATGACTTTAAAGTGCACTGTAATAGCATTATCTAGCAATAAGAAATTACCAGATGTACGTGATATACCTGAGACATTTTAAATGACATTCTCTTCCTGCAAACGGACAGAGCTGATGCTAACCAAACACTCTCAGTGTACTGATTCAATTACTGGTCTGATTTGTCATGGATGGATACTTTGCTCAATTTGTCATAGTTAATAATCTTCAGACTACTTTCATTTCCCCCATTAATTGTTTGGCAAAGGGTGGACACAGTAATGTAAAAAGCTGTGTTCTATCATGATGCTGGAAGTGAAGTATTAAGAATAATTTTGAGAACCATCACTGTTCTTTAGGTTCAGTCTTTGTGTCAGCCTTGAAACTCTTTAGAAGCTGAATTTCTCACAACAGACATGCCTTAACTGCACCTACATAATCTGCACACAGAGAGATACAATATGTGAGGGCATTGCTTTGTTTCCTTTTCTCCTCCATAATGCTTATCCAAATTTTCAATATTGGTAAATACTGCTTCACTTGCAGCTCCTTTGTAATTGGATTCCATGCAATATGATCATGCTCTTAAAAAAAGACTCTTACAACCACTTTATTCATATGCAGCTTAGATCCCACAGTAGGACTGAGCATGGCAGAGTAAATCATACATTGAACATGTAGGTGATAACTAGGGATAGGCCAACCGAATCCATGAATCCTTGCCAAGGATTTGAGATTCACGAATCTGAATCCCTGAGACAAAATAGGCAAACTGAATGTTTCAAATTCACCAACCAAATAGTTTGTTGGAGACCGTGACACCAGAAAACCTGGGAGACCAGACACACAAGGGGAGATGGCAAGTAAGGGAGTTTTTCCCTTTGAGTAATAATGGCCTTTGCTAACAATTTCAGAAATTACATCTGGGGTTGTATTCTAATATAGTTAAATGGAACATTTAATATTTAAGTTCAACACTATTTTCTGTGCTGAAAATCAATGGCATGTATAAATGCTGGGGTCACTGGGTCTGATGCCTATCAGAAGTAGTGGGGCAGAGGGCAAGATCACACAGTCTCTTCTAGTGATTGCCACATGGAGGTCAGTGTACCTCCTTCCACAAGACAGTGCCTGTTTGTAAACCTATAGCTAGAATAGGATGAGAAATGAAATGTCTGTCATGGTTTCTCATGACCCACATGACAAACCACTTGTAGCAGAAAGGAAAAATTGTTTTAAAAAATTGACACCTTCAGAGCCTGCCAAAAGCCTGATTGGCTGGCAGGCCCCTGGGCACACAAAAATCACAGTATAAAGCTGCTGTTACTGCAGTTATCTGGCCTGAGCCCGAGGTCTACAATTTCATATTGGTTATGGTTAATATTTCCATGTGGCACTCCATAAAGATGAACTCCATGTGTCTGAGCAGGTCACGGAGAGCCTGTGTAGGCAGGCACGGCCGTACAGCCTTAATTATGCAAGCTAGGTCCAGGCCAGTAAACAACAATCTGTCGCACCGCTGGTAGTGCCCTCCAGACACAGCCGACCATTAGGCTAATGCAAGAGCTCTCAGGATGAACTGCTTGCTCAACAGGATTGGTGCGTCCGTCTATACAATTGCTAAGCGCTCCTCATCTACATACTGCTCTAACAATTGGCAGTACTGGCCAAATCTCATCAACTCTGATTTTGACCTTTCGGAGGCTTTGTCTCCATTCTAATCCTTATTGTTCTCCTCAGGAGAGGGTTAGCCTCCAGGTACAATCTTCCTTATAAAAACTCCAAGTTTGAAGTTCTTGTCAGAATGCTCATGCCTGGCAACCCAAACTGCTGCTGCTCTGTTTGGTGAGCCTCCCCTCAGACTCCACATGCTGGGAAACCACTAACCCAAGCTCTGAACGCTATTTCTCATCCCCCAGACTGCAGGATCAGGTGGAGTATCACCCCAGAAACCTGCTTAACACCCCTATCTATTTTCATCACTTTCTACTTCTATAGTTCTTGTATGAGTGCGTGAGTGCTTGTGTCTGTGTGTGTCGAATTATGGACATTGCAATAAAATCTTTTAAATTGAACAACCGTGCCTAGTTCTTGTCGCGGCCTGACCCCATAAACATAGGGTTAAAGATCTTGCTATGTTACCCTGCCTCTTGTAGCTCTAGCTTGTACTCTCAGCTAATTCCCCAGCTTTGTAATATTTGGAGCGCATTTAGGTGTCCCTCCCGGGACCCCCAGAAATCAGGGTAACAGAGTGGTGGAGAATGCGGGCAGCCACTGTATCCCTAATTTGAGTGGGAGCGCGAACCTTCTCAAATCAAGCTGGTATAGACTTAGGGAACGACCGGTGAAGACACTAGAGCTTTGGTAGGAAGGAGCATTTGAGACTGTAATCTGTGTGATTGAGCTCCAGGAGCTACTCTATCTGGGCAGAATCTTTACCCCCTTCTCTCTTGGTTTGTGTGTGTCAGCCACCCTGGCTTGGTCACTAGCTCTCTGGGCAGTGAATCAAGACTGATAGCAAGGGGTGTACACAAACTGACCCAGGAATCACATCCCTAACTTGGGACTATCGTGGGCTGGGATCCAAACGCTAGGGCATTGGGAACAGTCCACACACATCCAACATTCTAGTGGTAGGCCTAAAACACTTAGGGGAGGAATCCCCTTTGGTTAGGTTTTGCAGTAGTGAGTACAGGTGCATCCCGTCTTGTAGAGACCAGGTGCGGGTAGTGACTCCCGACCTAGGCAGGGTTTTTAGAAAGTTTCCCCATGGTAGAAGAAGGGTACCCCTCACCCAAACAACTAGTTGAGGGCGGTTCAGAATAAGTACCTCTCCCTTTTCCCTCGCTGTTTGGTCAGGCAGCACTGTAAGTTCCACCGAGTTTGTTTTCGCTCTTCATTGGTAGGCAGAGTCCTCGTGAGGGTTCCCCTGGGTCTAGATGACCTCCCTGTCCCTGAACCGTATCCTTGTCCTTTTGCCCCAAAGCTGTTGAGGTGGAAAACCGGGCTTAGCCAGGCAAAAGTGACCATTTTTGGGCGGACTAAAGATAGGCTCCATTCCCTCTTTCCTAGCGAAGTTCTGCTGTGTTCGTGCCCCCAAAAATCCCCCAAGGAACCTCGGTGATTCTATCCGTCCCTCTAGTCCCAGTCCCAAATTTAGTTCGGTAAAATGGAAGTAAAGTACCTTTAACAGCAGGAGGATGTAGTTGGCAAATTAGAACAGTGGGTTGTGAAGAAGGGAAAGTGCCCCGGAAGGAGTCCAGCTTCCAGACGGCAGATCCCTTTTCCACCCTAAGGGAGGCTTATCTCCATGCAAGGAAGTCTAAGAACCCATTTGGGCCATCAAAAGGTGCCTTGGCTGCATGGGGACTTTGGCTTGCTGCTAAAGATGCCTCCAGTGCCCTGGTTTCGACCAGAGAAAGAGTGGAGCAGTTAGAAAAAGAGGTAGCCCAGCTTCAGGCCAAGAACAAAGCCCTGAGGGTAGGCAAGTTAACTTTTGCTTCCACCACGCAGGCAACTTCCCAGAAGTTAAACCAGGCGACCGTTCAGGTCCAGACCTGGAAGGACAGGGCTGAGTAGCTAGAAGGAGAACTGGCCCAGTCCAAGGCTGCTGCTAAGTTCCTGGCAGCACAAGTAAAAGAGCAGCAGCACGCCGTTAGCCACGTGGCATGCCAGAAGAGGATAGGCGAGCCAGAACAGGCAGGCGGTGATCTCCGCTGTCTGTCTGGAGTTCCTCCCCTCTTTCCCCTCAGATGCAGTTAGGGAACCCTTGCCGGATGATGCTCTGGCAACGTACCCCCAAAACCCCTACTGGGCTGACCACAGTGCCCCCGTGCATCTCGTTGAGACCCGGTCCATGACTAGGTGAACAGTGGTCCCCCATAGAGAGGGAGACGCAGACCAAGGCGAGGTGTGGGAGACTCAAGAAATTGAGACCCGTGTGCCCTGGAAAGCCACGGAAGCCAAGGCAATCGCAGATCAACTTGGTCCTCTGAACAGGCAGATGGGGATCATGTGGCTCAATGCCGTGATTCACTCGCACCCCAGAGCCAATAGCCAGGACCTAACGCAGCTGGCCGGGCTGTGCATATTTTCATCTGAACTCCCCACATTGGACTCAGCAGTGGCGGCCCGTGTACTAGTTAGACTCGAGGCCCATGAGTGGATGAGAGACATCATCTGCATCTTGTGACCCAGGCAAAGTGCTAGTGTCTTATATGTAATGGAGCAGCAGGGACCCTGAGAAAACCCCGAAGCTTATGTGGCCAGGAAACAGCTCCTGGGCATATTAGCTGAGAAGGTCCCCCTGGCTCCGGGAGGATACAATTTCAATCACATGGAATTCAAGACGCTCCTTTACGGAGGTCTGAACCACGAAACCAAGATGGTCCTCGGTCTAGTCAACCCAGAGAATACAGGATGGGAAGAATTCAGCAACAACCTCTGGAGAGTCTCAGACCTTCTCCGTGAGGCTGGTGCCTTGAGACCTCCTCCCAAAATAAGCAGAAAGGAAGTTGGGACCTGGGAGCCCATTCAGGAGGTCACATACTCCAACTATAGTCCCCATTCCCAACACAGAAAGACAACCCCAAACACGGTCCCGCGAGGGAACAGGAATTCCCGCTTTCCTCCCAGACAGGACTACAGGGCTAGACAGGACAATTGGCAAGGCAAGGACTCCCGAGCTCCTCCAAGCAAGGTAGGGAACTCCACTCCGCCACCTCAGGCCCCCAAAACATTCATGGACAATGGTGCTCCTCAAGAGACATCCAGTGGCTACGACCCCACCTCGCAAACATATTCGTCTGAGCGAGTAAAGCTCTGGGGGTTCCTTAGAAAATTAGGGCTGGGCATGAGCCAGTTTGACCACAAACCTACTTTAGAGTTGCTGGAGGCTTTAGATAGGCATCTCCAAATGGAAAGTGGATTGCCTGTGCAGGCAGTGACCAACGATCCCCCACCGACTGGACACTATCCCTGTCTGGATTTGTCTGAATAGGGATGCCCTCGGTCCAGGAGTCTCCCCAATAAGGTCATGGCTTGGCTGATGCCCGACAAATGGGGGAGATTCTGTGTGAAGGCAGGCATAGGGACCAAGAGGGACAAGAATCCTGCCACCCTTCTTGTGGACTCTGGTGTAGTGCTAAATGTGCTGCAGCCTGATTTAGTGAGGCATGGTGAGCTCACCCCGGACTCTATCCGTTTGACCGGATATGGCGGGGGGGGGACACCAAGCAAGGACTTGGACAAACATCCCCATGTCCATTAACACGTTTCGTTTCAAGCTGTGGGCTCGTGAAAACCGGGGAGAGGATGAAGGTCTTTTGGACATCAGATTCCTCTGGGGATACAGGCTCATAGTTGATTACGCAAACGGGTTTTTGTGGCAGCTAGATCAGGGACCAACTGAGATTTTGGCCGTGCACTGCTGTGCTGCCATTAAAGCTCCTGCCCCTGCCCCACTAGAAACTTCACCAGCTTTAAACCCTCGAATGGAGGAACACCTGGATGCTTTCCTCCCCTCTGCAAAACTGTATCGGTGCCAGCTTGCATTCAAGTTCAGTGGCACTCGATTTATTGTGACACTGGTGATCTTGAGAGGGGCCAAGATAGTTAGCAGCTTCATTTCAATCACCATTCTGCCCCGAGATGTATTCTCCCAGGAGGCATTTGAGTCAAAAAAATGCCTCCTTCTTGAGTTGGGAAATGGGATCCTAAACCAGGAATGGGCTTTGCCACTCCTGCCAGTAGGTCCGGAGACCCACTGGGAATTACAGGCAAAAGTTTGGAAAGGAAATGCCACGCTTCCCTTCATGGGGTGGCAGCCTCCATGAAGAGCTAGCAGCTCCAGCCCCCTTTTTCTTTTCCCCTCCCACTTCTGTAAATAGCCCTAAATAATTGTAGTGACGGTATCCCATCTCTGTATTCCCTACAGGGAGATGGAATGGGACCATTCGTGCTAATCCTGTTATTTAAGTTCACACTTGGGACCTCCCCAGAGTATACCACCCAAGTTACTACTGATGGGTGATAAAACGTGCAAGCCATATACCATTGGAACCCATACAAGGAAGCTGAAGTCCTGTTACGAAACATTCGGATGTTGCCTTGTTTCCAACGGCAGTACCCCTTTCAACTATTCACTCAGATACAGGCACGCCCCAAGGGTAGAGTGAGTTCAAGTTTGAAATTATCTGTTGCTGACAGTGAGGCGAGGGTGTACACAGAAATGGCGACGGAACCGTCACCATTAACCGTTAGAGTTATTAAAAGTCCCAAACGAAACGCTTCTCTGTTTGTTATAAGATTTACGTATGATAATTGCTGCTCAGCTTGGGAGTGGAAGACCTTTTTGTTCACGTGTCACAACTTTACCTGTATTCCCACTGGTTCTAAGTTTTCCTGTGGCGAAATGTGGTGTCCAGACGCCCCTATCTACTCCCCTCCCTCGACTAATTCACCCACTATGTACGTAGGCAGTACAGTGATACAAAAGGACATAGCGGTAGTCGCCTACTCCAATTCCCAACCCATACTAACCACCATGGTCTTAAACTTTATGGTAGTCAACATTTCCAAGGTGTTACCAGTGTGCCAACCCTACTTGAAACTGGCATGGACACAATGGGAACACTGGGAAAGGTGGTGGCTTATCGTTTTCCCACCCGCAAGTTTGCCCTAAGCAAAGCGTCCTAGGGACCGTCTTAGGCGGCATAGGAACCAGCGGCGCAATAATCAATGCCATAGACAATGAGGTCTTGACCAATAAACTGGGAGTGATTGGGTCCAAAACTAAAGAGATTGGAATTTCCTCTGCCACCGGTCTAACTAACCTGGTGAGAGGTATGGACCTTATTAGTCAATTGTTACCACAATGGGTCAGCGCTGAGGGAGATATAGTGGCCGACCTGGGAAGGTCCTTGAAGACCACAACCAATAATCTATCCATGGTGATTCAGTGCACTCAAGTTACAAAGCAACATCATCACGTTCGCTGCCCAAGTGATCCAAGCCAGTCTCATGGGGTTGATGCAACCAGAAATATTAAGTCTACTTAGAGAACGATACCTGGAATCCTTAGAACACCCCACTACTCTGGCACAAGTACAACATGCCACGTGGGATAATTTAACCCTGAAGGTGGAGGTCATACACGAACGGATTCTGGACCCTATAATTTTGCACCCTATGTCCCACCTTGGACTACCGCTCATAGATGTAAACGCTTCGTTATTACCTAAACACATGTATCATTGGTCCAATGGCTCCCACTCCTTTGATTTAGCTAGTTGCCTATTTACCCAACATTGGGTGCAATGTTTCCAAAACATTGGAAGTTACCTTCATGGGAACACTTCCGAGTACATCATCACTCCTGTTAATTATTCGGTAATGGCCCAGATTACCCAATACTGCTTTTGTTTAAGGACACCCTGTCCGCAGGTGACCGTACTGCCGAGCGGGGTGATCGTAACTATAAACTGCACTGCCAGCAACTCTTGTTTCTGTACTCAACACGTCCAAGACTGCCATGGAATCCAAATTAGTCAGGTTCCACCTTGAAGATGAGATACTCCTGTTATTGTTCATTGTTGGTGATTTTTGGTGACTTTTATAGCCTTCTGTTCCTCAAGCCACTAGATGGTTTTGTAAAAATTCTATATGAACTTGGTATAACTGCCTGGTAGCCTGTAGATTCTGAGCATACATTTTCGACTTAGCCTACTAGCAGAATCCATTAATGAAACTTAAAATTTCAATTTTCCACTACAGGCAACAGTAGAAAAATATGTGTTACACAAGTATTTATTTACAGTATTTACAATATTTTTCCACATCTTTCAAGACAAAGCTTCCCCAAATGTAACAGTGTTCCTCTTTTCATCTATGAAATGTTGGTGTTTATGTTAAAACTTTATGTGTAAGAGCTAAGGTTAAACATAGACTAAATTTCTTTTGGTGTAAAAATCACTGGGTTGGATCCACATACTTCGGGACATGGATTAACCATTACTAACATTTCATTGGTTTCAGTAAGACCAAAATGTTATTAACCTAGGCCATTCCCGCACTCCCAGTTATAGAGCCATTATTCCACTCCCAGCATCCTGTGGGATTCTGGGATTTGTGGTTTACTGAGGCCAAAAAGCTTTCTGGCTGAGAATTCGAAACACCCTTTCCTAAACAGAAATAGCCCTAGTTTGGATTTTTTTCATTTTGTTACCCTGTTTTCTGGGAGTACCAGGAGGGACACCTGAATGTGCTCTCAATAGTATAATTTGGAGAAATTAGCACAGAGCACAAGCTAGCAATGCGAGAGGCAGGGCAACAGAACGGAATCTTTTACCCAATGACTACGGGGTCAGGCCGAGTCAAGGAGCAAACAGGATTGAAATAAAAAAGGGTTTTTTTATTAAAAAATATAAGCAAACAGTGTATGCAACACACTCATGCAGAGAACTAAAGAAATAAAGGTTGGAGTGGGATAGAGGGATTTTTAGAGGAATTGTTGGTTTGGGTAATACCACACCTGTCCTGAAGCCTGGGTAGTCTGCAACAGAAGTTCGGAGATATGGAGTCTCAGTACATGGGACTGAGGGGAAGGCTCGCCAAGCAAAGTGGCAGCAAGGCGGGATGGAAGTCGGGAGTGATCCAAGGAAGCTCACAAAGTCAGGGGTTTTTATAGCAAGAAAATGTGGCCACAGGCTATTCCGTACTTGGGGAAAACAATGAGTTTCGGGCTGGAGACAAAGCCTCCGAAAGGTCAGAATTTAGCATGATTGAGTTAAGTCCGAATTGACAAAGGTGCAGCCAGTATGCAAACACAGAGTGCTTGACAGTTGAGTATTCTTCTCATCAAGCTTCCTGCCCAGGGCAGGGAGTTCTTTGTAAGTAGCGTGCATACATAATAGAGTACTTGCCTTTGCGGTCTCCTGATGTGGCGGGACAGCTATTTCTGGCAGCCTGTGTTGTGTTGGAATATTACAGCTATTAGTGGCCGTGCCTGTCTACAAGCTTGTCCAGGGGACCTTGCAGACACATGGAGAGGAATGGTAGAAGAGAGCCAAATTATTGATATCAAAGTGATATCTAATGTAACCCCAAGTGTGGCTTAGGAACTGCAGTAACAATTTGCTCAAGACAGCTGGACATTTTAAAAAGTTGTGCCAAAACATTGTGAAAGCCACTGGGAACAAAAGATATGGCTTTCCATCTGTCAGCTTACTTAAATCTGTAGTTGTTCCATATCAAAAGGAAAACATTATACATTTTTTTTCTTTTAATAATTGCCAATACTTTACTGTAGCTATCTCCATTTTTTCAGGCAAGGCAGATTCTCCCTATTACTATGAGATAACTAAATACCTGGGTCATGAAATAGCTGCGAAGTTGAACTATACAATCAATTACAATAGGGCAAACCTGCACGTGTTGTGCCACCCAGACCCTAGTGTGAATATTGTTGAATCAAAGCAACAATGTCACACTAAATGTCTACAGTATGTTAAACAGAAAACTGTCAGGAAAGTCCAACACAATTGCATTTCACTCTAAGATGATGAAATTCTTTAAAGGGATGTTGAAAGGGAAATTCAAGAGGGTCAAATCTCTCCAGAATGCTTGGTGATAATCCACAACAATTAGATTGTCAGCTAGAACATAAATTGCAGGTGAAAAGAAATACAATCTAAACCAAATTAAGGAGCTGTTTCTTAAAGATCTTTCCTTTTTAAAAAACTGGAATATTTTCCAAAAGAAGAAAACAAAAAGGATCCGAACAACAGAACAAGCAAATGAATAATGGATACAAAAATGATTTTGAGTATTTCATTAATAACATTAAAACAAACTATTTTTTATAAAAAAAAATTAAACAGTTCAGAACTGGGAAACTGCAGTTCTCCCTACACTTAAGTGAATTCATCAGAATTTATTTTTGAATAGTAGGTTTATACTGTAAGTAGAATAAGCAACAGTTCTGAGCTGGGCAGAAGTAAGAGACTTTAGTGAACATGTGAGAAGGAAAAGGGAAAGTCTTTCAAATAAAGGGAAATGTGAATATATGTAAGAAAAATTACGGCTGAACAATATTGAAAATTTAAAAGGGAGCACTTCTGATGGCTATGGTGACATGACCAGCCAGTGGGATTTCTAGGCCTAGCAGCGCCTAGGGCAAGCACAGAAGTTGCAGCTCTAGGTGCTGCTGCACCACCACTGCAATGGGCCAGGAAGGATGACAGTGGTGACAGCAGCTGGTGTAGCAGCAGAGGGTGTGGTGGTGAGTGGGGAGTGGCAGCAGGCACGGGGGGAAGATAGGTGAGCGTGGGTTGGCAGCAGTGGGCATGGAGGGGTGACGGGGAGCGTGGGAAGGCAGCAGTGGGTGCAAGGAGGCAACAGGTGGGTGTGGGTTGGCAGCGGCAGGCACGGGGGCAACAAGCGGGCATGGACAGGCAGCAGCAGGGGCAAGGGGGCAATGGGCAGATATGAGAAGGCAGCAGTGGCAAGCACGAGGAGGTGATGGAGAGGCGCAGGTAGCAGCGATGGGCAGGGGGGCAATGGGCGGGCATAGGTAGGCAGCAGCAGGTACAGGTTGGCAGCTACAGGTGCAAGGAGGCAACAGGGAGTGCAGGGGCAACAGGCAGGAGGGCAGCCCACAGGCATTTGCACCCAGGGTACATGCCCCAGTTGCCCCACCCTAGATCCGCCTCTGTGGCCAGCTGCTTGATAAAGAAGCTCTACCAGGCAGTAGCAGTGCTCAGTAGTTAGCCAAGTTAAAGCATCTATATTATGGCTAAAAATTATCTCTCTGGTAAAGGGGATTCAGAAGGGTTCTGTCATGTCGTTATTTCTCCTAGACATGTAGTGGTCTGTGGAATGGGGAGGGTGGGTGTAGGTATGTAGAAATGCTGAGTGTGACAGGAATAGTGGGAGTATAGAATCATAGATCATAGAATCATAGAGTTGGAAGAGACCCCAGAGGCCATCAAGTCCAACCCCCTGCTATGTAGGAACATACATCAAAGCATTCCCAACAGATGGCCATCCAGCCTCTGCTTAAAAACCTCCAAAGAAGGAATATAACTGAGAAATAGTAGAAACCAGATTCTTAGAAATCAAATGGCCAGGATTGTTTATGCGCTGGGGCAATAAATAGCATTTAACCAGTTTAGGTAAATAACTTTTTGTTGTTGTGTTGAGATGATAGAAATCAGAGGGCGACTTACAAGGATTAGGCTGGAGGATACAATGATGGGGGTTAAAATTAGAGTATTAAAGACCAAGGAGGAAATTCTAAAGATCAAAGTGACTGCAGAGAGGAGTTGTTTCAACAAAAGAAAACCAATTGGGCAATTAGGGAAAGGGAGATATAAAACTGGAAGAACCACCAATGCATGTCGGGAATAGATGCTGATATTTATTGTGTTTTGCTATATAACGAAGTGGCTGATGCAAGGTATTAACTCCAGCAACATTTGTTTGACCAGCTTCTTGCATTTCCAGTAAACATCATGGAAATTATATGTGTGTTTTCATGAGCAACACAGAGTAGCTGTTCTTGACAGGTTCACAGGCACCCAGTAATGGAAGAGTGGTAGAGAAGAACCATTCACAGATGGGGCTAAGAGATCAAGAGCTCACCTCTGCTGAGTATTTGCAGCAGACACAGAGCCTGCAAAAGCACCACCAACACTTTTTTTGTTTTTAAAGGAAGATGATTCAAAGATGAAGTGAGTAATTCAGGTTTGGATTTAAAAACTGTCAAAGTGTTTCTAAAGTAAATATTCTATCAGAATAATTAAGAGAATAAATGGATGAAGGAGAAAGACTGTGATTTAAGAAACAATAGAGGAAAGTAAGGAATAAAACAAGGAGAAGAGGGAGGAGGAGGAGGAGAAGAAGGAGAAGGAGAAAGTTGGAACCATGGTGACCCTCTGAAAATAGAAAGCAGAAGTGGCAGTGATAATTTGAAAGGAGAAAGGAGAGAGAAATAACCAAGATTATTTGAGACTGTTAATTGTTAAAGAGACTGTTAAAGATTAAAGAGAGTTTCTTAAGAATAAAGTGTCATGTATGATATGCCCTTTGGCTCTCAAGAAAACACACAGGAGTAAAATATTTATTATCTGCTGACAGACCCAATCTCAGGGAAGGGAAGTGTTTATTATCTATATATTTATTGATCCAGAGGTTCACCGGATGGAAACATAGACATCTAGGTCTAAAGGCTGAAACCCCCCTGGCAAAGGCCAGAACTAATGTTCCCCAGTTACATATCCAGATGAAGACCTCAGAAAGGCACATATGCACATATCAAATGGGCTGGCTGCAACTTTGATACCTTGAGAGACTAAGTGTCTTCCGGATGAGGTTAACAATTGCAATTGCGGGAACTACAAAGATGAGGGTCTATCTGCATAATTCAGTTTCTGTTCTTTCCCAGGAAAGGGTCTGCCCTCCCCTGGTATGTTTTGCACTATAATTGAGTCCCCTTTTGGGGTTCTCTCTGAAGAACTCCCAGAACTTTTGACTAGCATCTGGCATTCTGCTAGTTGAGAGCTCCCCTCAGCATTCTTTCTCAGCTGAGTCCTCTTTGTTGTTGTTTTCTTCCTGAGCCACAGTCTTCAGGACCAGGTGCAGTATAACCTCTTTCTTTCCCTCTGCTTAAAGATCTTGCTGTGTTGCCCTACCCTTCCACTTTGTTAAGCAGTGCTCTGCTAATTTCCCCAATCTTTGTGTTTTTGTAGCAAAATCCAGGTGTCCCAAGGAACCCCCATAAGTCAGGGTAACATTGTTGTATTTGTTATTTTTTTATGTAGCTTCACACTTCGTGGCAGTCCAATGACTAGGAGGGAAGGAACAAGCTAAGTGAATGCATAGACATCATCCCCTTCCCTCTTTGAGATTAGTTCCCAGCTGTAGCAACAAATCAATCAATCCTTGCAGATGAAGAGGGAGCCTGCCCTCGAGAACCAGCTACCACCAAGGCAACTTCTTGGAAGTTCTGAACTAGTTTTCCCTCCTTTCTGAAAACAAAGAAAGGCTGCATATGGGGGATGACTTACCTGGATTTCTCTAATACAGATTCTTCATTCATCTCTATCAGTATCACAGAAAAAAGAGGGTTCTTGTATCTCCTCCTTGGTGTAAGCTGCATTGTTTTCCTCAAGCTCCTTTGTCTCTCGGAGTTTGTTTGTTTGACCTACCCATCTAGGCATCCCAAAAGGCACAACTTATTTGGAGGAGACAACTCTGACTACACTAATTTACCATCTGGAAACTCTCAAGGAATTCATAATGCTTTACTCCCACTTCTAGATTCTGGAGAGAGAACAGCACTCCAATTAGCAATATGCTTGTAAGAGTAGCAGGAGGAGGAAAGTTTATAATCTATAACACATTTAAAACACATAAGTGGAGTAGGTCTCCTGCTGTCTCACTTTTTTCATCCTTGCAGATACAGAGGGGTAATTTTAACATTATACTTTCTTTTTCTCTTTTAACCCCTCTGACCGCTGTTGTTTGTGGGGGGGGGGTGTAGAAATGATAGGCAAAGAATGATGTTACTATTGCTGTGAGCCTGGTGATGAGAAAGCTTTTGAGGAATGAATATATTACAGCTACTCTGGATAGACGTGGGAAAAGTATCCATATTTTAATGGACTGTGTGGAATCTGTAGAAAATGAGGGGGATTATTACTACCACTAATACACTTACAACCTTTAGAGAAAAGGCTTCTTTTGAAGCACTGACTACCAAGGAAATTGTATTTGGAGGTAACTGGACTAGACTACAGTGGTAATAGTTCCTATTTTCACATTTACACCTCATATTTTGTATGAGCAGGCTTAACTCTCACCAAACTGTAACAGTAACCTTTTACCTCTATTGAAATGTAAGGTTACTATTGAATGAACTGTTACCACCACCACCACCATCATCATCATCATCATCATCATCATCATCATCACCACTCTAGCTGTTGTTGTTGTTAATCATCAACACAGTTTATCATTGTTATTGTGAATTAGTTTGAACTGGATTATTTTTAATATTCCTTAGTGGCAAGTCTTGAGATTTTATTAAATTGTTAATTAGTTGTAAGTAATAAGTAATTTATCTTTCTGGCCGTTATGGTCTTAGTGCTACAATAATTTTACAATACTTCACAAGCTAGATAGCCTTGAGAACAAACAATTTGATGCAACCGGTTTTGTTAAAGTGAATGAGTTTCACTGTTTGGTTATGCTTTACACTGGCCTTGTGATCTTCTACTCCCAAGCTCTACCCTTTGATTCTCCTTCACTAGACTTTAATTCCTTAACTTCTTCCTTTGATATGCAATCCATGGTCTTCTACGTTTACAGTTTACGTACTCCCCAGCCCATATATAATAAATCACTAGTTGATTGCTGTACTTTAAAACAAACAATTAACCCAGCTCTCTATTTTAACAGCCTAAGTGCTTACTTACAATAAGCTAAGTTAAAACACTAAGAGGGTAACCTATAACAAAAAATTTCTAATACAATAATGTTTTATGCATTATCGTTTCTAGTCTGAACTCGTGATATATTAGATATCATTTGATATCAAGAATTTGGCCTTCTTGGACTTCTGGTCTGAAGGCGAAGCTAATGGCACTTAAAGAGATTGCTGTCTGTAAGCTGTGGCCACAAGCGGCTATTTCAGGAGTGCTTTTTAAAATCAAAGGCAAAACTGGGGTATGATGGCGAACCGAGCGGTTGTGTAAAGGCAAGTCAGCCGATACACAACCACCCAGCGAGGCGAAATCGGCTCGGGAGGAACATACGAGAGCCGATCAAATACTCCCCTGGTAAAGGGAGTTCAGAGGGTCCTGAAGGGGGCTTGATAGCTCACCTTCTGAAAGATATAGGGGAGATTTTCCCCCTATGTCGTGAGAGGAAGACGAGTGGGAGCCGAAAGGAACCACAGCCACGGTGGGCAGCTGCTGGAGAGGTGAAGGGATGTCAAAGCCTTTTTTAAAATAAACAACAAGTAAGTGCGATGGTAGAAGAAAATAAGCTTACCTCCTGAAAGAACTTAAGTGGATCTCATCAACTTAGACTGTGCTTAAAAAATAAAAGAAGAAAAGTTAGCGAGAAGAAAGAATCTAGAAGGATTGGACTGAGGCGAATAAGATGGACTGTGTGTTTAAATGATCTCTTTTTCTTTTTTTGATTGCTACAAGAAATCAGATTTAGGCGTGTTGGGGACTTTTATCTGAGAGAGTATTTAACAATCAAGAAGATATAAGTAAGATCTAAATAATAGTCAAAAAGGATTTCTGGCACGCCGATGGTATTTCGAGAAGCGGAGGGGGGAGAGAAGGAGAAATGGCGAAGTGAAGCGGCAAGCGGCAGTAGAACGGAGAAGGAGACGGAGTTCGAGGGGAGGAAAGAAGAAGCGGCAAGTGGTGGCTGATACAGGGGGAAGCGAAAGAAAGTGAAAGAAAGAACTGTGTTTGAGAGTTTAATAAGGGTGAGCGACGAGGTGGGGAGAAGGAGAAGGAGGCGAAACGAAGAGGTGGTGATCCTAAGGTGGTGAGAGGGCGAGGGGAAAGTGAAGAGACGGCTGAGAAGAGAGTGGTGAGAAACAGCAACCGGAGACTGATTGGGATTGAAAAGGTGGAATAGGACTTGCAGTTTCTGCAGGACGGCGAAGACCAGAACAGACTGAGACTGAGAACTGAGACGGAGGCAGAGCGGAGAAGAACTGAGACGGAGGGGAATGAGTGACTGAGTGACTGAGGCGATCCGAGAAAGACTGAAGACGGAGGAATACAGAAGGGTTTGAGATTGTGGAATGAAAGACTGTGAAATTCTGAGATACACCAGAGGTTCTTAATAAATACACAAAGACATTATTAAATCCAAATTTACACATTAAGTGGGTGGGGAAAGTGATGGGATATAGTTGAACAGGAGTCACTCCCAGCTTACTGGTTAGTAACATTTATGGTGGCATTGTGAATAAACAGAAATAAGTATAAAAAATAGAAAATATAATACACTTCACAGTATGCAAAGGGGGATGGGAGAGAGCCTTTGAAAAAAATACTCTGGGTTGAAGTGTTGAGATAACCTGACCTTGAGAGGAGATTATCAGGGTAAAACATTTGTTAATCACTAGCAGCTGGGATAAGTTTGGACAATAACCAGATTTATAAACTGTGTATGAAATATAGATAAGTAGCCCCTTCTTGTGGTTAAACTGAATATTTGCCTGTTTTGTGAAGATGGGCATTGAAGGAATTCTTATTCTGTCTCCTTTTTTTTTTTTTTGGTTTTTGGTTTTTATTTTTATTTTTATTGCTGTCCCTTTTGTCCTAATGCAAAAATATTGGGGATAGAGTTGTAATAAGCTGAATGTAACAGTAATAAGAAGGAGACAGATAAGAGATAAATATATAAGCTGACTGCCTGGAACATATAATAAGATCTGATAATCAAAATATTGGTAAACATATTGGTGAACATTTGAATAAGAATACATTAAGAAGGTAGATTGGCAACTGAGTGATAGTACTAATATTACTGATAGGAATTTATTATTGATATATATTGACATTTATTGACATTTATTTAAGACTGTGAATAGAAAATTATAAGAAATTAAGATTTAGTGTGAAGGCTCTAAGGCAATCTGAAAGTTGATTTTTTTTTTTCAAAAATTGCTATAAGACTATTGGTTTTGTTTGGGAGGAAATAATTGGTATAGGACACTAATTATTGAACCTAATAATTATTGAAGATGGCAACAAGGAAGAAGACCACAACCCAAACCCAACTAACAGTTGAAAGAAGAGGATCAGTGGAGCAGCCCTCACAGGTAGGAAGAATTGGAGAAAAAATACTAGAAGAATTGATAAATTTCAAAAAAGAAATAAAATAGGAACTGAAAGATACGAGAAATGAAATAAAAATGGACATTAAGAAAGAGATGGAAAGTATTAATAAAAAGATGGAGAAAATAAATAAAGAGATGAAAGCAATGCAGAGTGAAGTAAAGCAAGTACAGGAAAGGCTGTTTAAAGTGGAAGAGGAGAAGAAAGAGATGAAGGAAGGACTTAAAAGACAAGATAAAGAAACAGAAATACAGGAGATGAGATACAGAGATAGATGTTTGAAAATTAGAGGCTTGGCGGAACGCCCAGCTGAAAATATCTATGAACGTCTCATTCCGGAATTGGCTACATACGTGGAAGTGACGGAAGAAAGAATGGAGCAAGAAATAGATAAGATGTTCCGTATTAATTCCAAGATGGCAAAAGAAAAGAACCTGCCAAGAGACATCTTAATTTGTTTCATCAGAACAAAGATGAAAGAGAGGATATTTCAGAGAAATTATGATGAAAAATTCATTGTGGAAGTTACTGAATTGAAGATCTTTAAAGATGTACCATTTCAGACATTAAAAAAGAGACAAGAATACAAAAATCTGACAACATATTTGCAGAAAAACAATGTTAGATACAGATGGGAACGAACAGAAGGACTATCCTTTATCTGGAATTTTAAAAGATATAAATGTACAACGACGGAACAAGCTAACGAATTGATAGAAGAGTTAAAAGAATACAAGAAGGAGACGATATATAAGAGACAAGAACCATCAGAAGAGATGCAAAATAGTAAAAAGAGAGAAGAGCAAGACGAAGAACCTGAGATTGAACTTGAACAAGAACAGACGAGTTTGGAGATAGATGATAAAATAATTGAAGAAGAGGACTGAAAAAATGGCTTTAAAATGCATTTCCTGGAATGTGAAAGGTTTAAACTCGAATTTCAAGACGAGACAGGTCTTCCACTACCTTGAAAAAACTAAAGCTGATGTAATCTGTCTACAGGAGACTAGAATTAGAGATAAAGATATTAAGTATCTGAAAAACCCGAAATTAGGAAAATGTTACATCTCAGCTTACGAAAAAAAGAAAAGAGGAGTAGTAATGTACATAAATGCGAAATACCCAACACAGGAAGTGTTTCTGGATGAAAAAGGACACTATGTTGGTGTAGAAATTCAAATTCCTGGAAAGAAACTCCTATTAATTGGAATATATTCACCGTTAGAAAATAAAAGCAAATTTTACGAGAGAATAGGAGAAGAAATTCACAAGTATATTGAAGACAGAAACCAAGATAATATCCTCCTTATGGGAGATGTGAATGGAGTGGTGGACTCTATGATAGACAGAACGATGACATCGAAAGGAAAAAAGAAACAAGGTAGATTACCGAGAACTTTCTTCAGATTGATGGAAGACTTATCAGTGATGGACGTTTGGAGAAATAAACATGAAAAAGGCGGATTTACATTCTACTCTGAAAGTCATAAAAGTATGTCGAGAATAGATATGTTTTGGATTTCGAAAATTCTATGCCCGTCAGTTAAAGACATTGAAATTCTTCCAAGAATTTGGTCGGATCATAACCCCATTCAATTAGAGCTAAATTGTAAAAAGAAGAGCAAATATAGTAATTGGCGCATTAATGATTTTCTGTTAAGAAATACAGAATATTTGAAAAAAGCAAAAGATGAGTTGAGGAATTATTTCTTAGAAAATGATAAAGATGGAATTGCGGCAAAAACGGTCTGGGATGCGGGGAAAGTCGTAATGAGAGGCCTGATGATAAAATGGAACTCGGAGTGGAGGAAGAAAAGAGAAGAGAAAATAACAAATCTCGAATTAAAAATTAAAGATTTAGAGGAAGATCTGAGAAAGAACCCAGAGAATAAAAAGAAGAGAAAAGAACATAAAGAGATACAAATGGAATTACAAACAGAGAATTTGATTGAGATGAGAAAAAATTGCGGATGCTTAAACAGAAAAATTTCGAAAACACTGATAAACCTGGAAGATGGCTGGCTTATAAGATACGGAAAAGAAGAGAAAGAAATCTAATTTTGCAAGTGAAAAAAAATAATGAGATAACGTCAGATGAGAAAATAATAATGAATGAATTTAGGAAATATTATAAAGAGCTATATCAAAAACCGATAAAAACCAATAAGATGAAGAAGATAGAAGAATATCTGGATAATCAAGACTTGATAAAATTAACAGAAGATCAAAGGAATAGTTTAAATGCAGAAATAACATGCATGGAAGTAATAAATGCAATAAAAGAAATCAAAACTGGGAAAGCTCCGGGTCCGGATGGGTTTACTGGATTATATTATAAAGAACTGCAAGAAGAATTAAGAGAACCGATGAGAAAGATGTTCAATGAGATTACGAAGAACAGCAAACCAGACTCATGGAATGAAGCTAACATCACCTTAATATTAAAGGAGGGAAAAGATCCGACAAACCTTAATAACTACAGGCCGATATCTCTGCTAAATATAGATTACAAAATCTTTACAAAAATACTGGCAAATAGATTAAAATTAATATTACAAGAAACGATCCACGAAGATCAGAGCGGATTTTTACCTAAGAGGTATATTAGAGATAATATTCAGACGGTGATTAATATGCTGGAATTCTATGGGAAACATAACGAGAAAAAATGCATGATGATCTTCGTGGACGCTGAGAAGGCCTTTGATAATGTGGATCATGAATTTCTCTTTGAACTATTAAATAGACTTGAGTGTGGAGAAAAGTTCACAACTTGGATAAACCGAATATATCTTAATTGTAAAGCCCAATTATTAATAAATGGGGACAAGACAGACCCGATAAATATAATGAAAGGTACCCGCCAAGGCTGTCCGCTTCCCCTTTATTATTCATCATGGTGCTGGAAGTCTTATTAAAGAAAATAAGAATGGATGAGACAATTAAAGGAGCCAAAATAAAAGGAGGCGTATATAAACTGAAGGCATACACAGATGATTTGGTAGTATTTCTTGAAGACCCGGAATCAAATGTACGAAAGTTTTTGAAGATTTGTGAAGAATTTGGAGAAATAGCCGGATTCAAAATTAATAAGGAGAAAACAAAATTTATATCCAAAAATATGAGAAGAGATGAGATAGAATTAATAGAATGAAGAACGGGCATCAAAGAAGAGAAAAAGATTAATTATTTAGGAATTATAATATCCAAACAGAATAATGCACTATTTGAGAATAATTATATTAAGAAATGGGGAGAGATCAAGAGGGATTTACAAAATTGGTCAAAATTAAACCTTTCATTAATGGGCAGAATGGCAACAATTAAGATGATGGTTCTCCCAAAGATTAACTATTTATTCCAAAATCTACCTATAATTACTAATTTTAAATACTTCACAGAATGGAGACAAGACCTAACAAAATTAATTTGGGCGGCTAAAAAACCAAGAATTAAATGGAAAATATTGACAGATAGGAAAGAAAGAGGTGGTTGTAACGTCCCAGATTTAAGATTATACTTCCTTGCGAACGGAATGAATTGGATTAAAGATTGGATTGAATGAGAGAGTTTTGAATCTTGAAGGACCAAATTTGAGATTTGGTTGGCATGCTTATCTCTGGTATCAAAAGTCAAAAGCTGATAAAGAATTTCTCAATCATTATATAAGAAAGCCATTATTTGGAATATGGAAAATTTGGAAAAAGAAAATATATTCGAAAATACCGTTATGGGTATCGCCCCAGGAGGCTATGATGGGAAGAACAAAACAACCATTTAAAAGATGGCTTACATATAGAGATCTGATAATTACAGACTCCAAAGGAAACCAAAGAATTAAATCAAGAGAAGAACTGGCTGAAGAAGGTTGGGATTGCCAATGGTTCCTACATATACAATTAAAGGAAAAATTTAAAATGGATCTTAAAATAGAAGGAATTGACACAAATCCTCAATTGAATGAATGGGAGAAAATAGTATTTGAAAAAAAAGAACACTTAACATCACAGTTCTATAAATACTTATTAGATATGGAATTAGAAACAGAGAGAATTAAAGAATCTATGATTGTTTGGGCGCAAAATATTGGACACACGATAAATTTGGAACACTGGGAAAAAAGCTGGGCTATTACACAAAAATTTACATTAGCTCAGAATTTAAAAGAAAACTACATTAAAATGCTTCATAGATGGTATTTAGATCCATCGAAACTGGCAAATATGTATAAGTTGGAAAACAAAACATGTTGGAAATGTTCGTTGGGAAATGGAACTTTCTATCATATGTGGTGGAAGTGTTGTAAGGCTAAGATGTACTGGAGAAATATTCACCAAACAATGACAGAAATTTTAAAAATAGAGTTGCCTATGATACCGGAAATTTTCCTCTTAAATATGTTGCATCAAATTGATAAGAAATATATCAGATATGAATATATAATTCTGTATATGGTTTCGGCTGCCAGGATTGTATATGCAAGATATTGGAAAAAAGAGGAAATACCGGAAATACAAGAATGGATACAGAAGGTTTTAGAATTTATTATTTTGGAAGACCTCACACTTAATTTGCAAGATAAAAAACAGATGAAAAAACTTGATGATTTGAGATCAATTAAGACAGTAATAGAAAAAAAATTGGATATAGAAATGAAAGGAGAAGAATAGATGTTTAATTGAATATTCAATTGATGTCAAATAGTTGTGTATACTATAATATGTATTTAAAGAAGCTAGTCTACTTTAGAGAATTTATGTATATCGAGATCATGATAAGCTAGCAAAATAGAGGTTCTATCAAGAGATGAGAGGAAGTTATAATAGAAAGTGGATAGAATGTATGAAAACATGACAAAGAAGCTTGTTTTTATTTTGGAAATATGATAATACATGTATGTAATGCGAATAACAATTGTTTTAATAAAAATAAAATAAAATCAAATCAAAGGCAAAACTGAGGATCTGAAATAGGATCATCAGTTTTCTTGATTGCCTGAATGAGAACTCCCCTGGTAAAGGGAGTCCAGAAGGGATTCATTGAGGACCTGGATCCGCCACCTTGCAAGCCAGAGGTGCATGTCACCAGAATGGTGGGTGAGAGAGTTGCATGAGGTCGAAGAATCACCACAGCTGCTCGATCTGTGCTGAAGAAGGAGACTTCAATAAAGCAACCTTTATTGGACCTTTTTAATCAATCTGTGTAAATAGATAAGAAGATTTCCTAGTTACTTAAAATTTGGCTTGCCAAACACCGGGAATTAGAGGGAGAATTCCAATTAACTTCTTGAGTGCCCCATGGTGGAATGAGAGAGGACAGCGAATAATTTTCCATAAACCAGAGGGTTTCTTCTTTTTTGTTCATCTTCTGTATTCTACGTAAGGAACAGTACAGATTAAGGGACTGACTTTGAATTTTTATAAAGCTACTAGGCTACTTAAAGGTATGCATAAGGATTAAAAAGTATTTTTGTTGAAGAGGGGTTTTTTTTGTTTTTTGTTTTGCTTTTTTCCTTTCTATTATTTGCTTCCTTTTTGCCACTGGAGAAGGCAAGCATAACATTCTTTTTTCATTGCGGCTGCACTGAATGCCTGCAAGGAGTTTTACTTTTAATTGGGTTGACTGCTTTTGGGCATTTCATAAGACTGCATAAACGATACTGTTTAAAAGTGACTAAAACTGTTAAGGAGCAGAGATTAAGATCTTCATCCCCTGATATTTAAGACTGTGGTTTAGCGTCTTTGAAAAAGAAGCAAAAGGACTTTAAAATACACCCTAAAGGACTAACAACAAACTCAGGAAGAAGATAGAAGATAAAAGGCAGAGGGGAAAGATAGAAACAGGAAGATAAAGCCGGAAGATAGAAAAACACTACGCAAAAAAATATAAGCACCAGGACGGAGTGTAGACTGAATGTGAAACAGTAACGCATATATAAAATTGAGTATAAAATATTAAATAAGAGTACTGAGTAGTAATAAAGAGAGACCAATGGTATTTGATTTATGAATGCATTGAGGGAGAATTGAAATTAAATATATTGTATCTATGAGTTTAATGAAATAAGAAGGGGATTAATTGATTGTATAATGACATAAGTTTTAAAAAATCTATCTTTAAAAAAAAAACTTTCTTTTAAAAATTGTCTAGTTAAAAGTGGCACCCAAAAAGAGTTGTAGTTCTCTACTACATATGTTAAAAACATTATAACTACTTTAAATATTTAAATATCGAAATATTTGGAAAATATAACTTCATATATAGAAGCGTAAGAATATAACCTCAAATATAGAAGAGTAAGTATTGTTAAAATTGATACAAGTCTGTGGTTAAGCGATAAAGTTTTGCTTGAGATTGGGAACTGATTTAGGAAAATAAAGCTTACTAAATTGACCTTGAGAGGGAGAGCCACTGATAATAGGTTCACACAGATGCGTCGGAAAGTAAACAAAAGATACTAGTTAAACCAAACAATTTATTAAAAAAAAACTGTACTAACATTATTGTGGCTTAATCGCATCATCTAGTGATAGGATGGGATATTGCAAGATCTGTAAATACAATACTATAAACTTTTTTTCTTTTGAACTGACTTAAGTTGGCTACAGATACCAGAGGGGCCCAGACAAAAAAGACGCTGGCCCAACAACTGTGCAACAGGCGAGAAGATCCTCACTAGATATGTCCTCAATGTCAGCAGACACAAATTTGATTCTGGAGGAACTTCGGAAGTCCAGAAATGAAATGAGACAAGAAATAAGACAGGACTTAAAGGAGACAAGAACAGAAATCAAGGCTGACATTAAAAAAGAGACAGAGGGTCTTAGCAAGAAGATGGACCAGATGTCTAAAGAAATACAATAAAAACAGATGTGTCAACATTACAGGAAAGAACTGAGCAGGTGGAAGAAAAAAACACAGCAGTTAAAAGAAAAACAAGTGATTGAAGAAATGAGATTGAATAGAATTGACACAAGATATAGAGAATGCTGCTTGAAATTAAGAGGCGTAGCGGATCAGCCAAACCAGGAGAATATATATGACAAAATAGTACAAGTCTTTAAGATATACACTTGTTGCAGGCACATAGAGATGGAGAGACCAAAGAGTAAGAAAAAGAGAATTTATTAACGCGCGGGCTTGAGGCTTGGGTTTTCCCAAAAAGTGCCAGAAGCCCTGAAAGAGGGTTACAAAGTTATTTTATAGACACAGGATGAAAAATCATTTCCCTCAGCCCGCCCTCTTCAGATCTGCAACCTAGCATATTTTCAGTTCCTCTCTCACAACGCTATGTTTACATTCCAGAAAGTAACATTCTGACCATCTTAACACTTATTCTCAATAACAGGTTTCTAGCTGACACAGCTAGCAATGGCACCTTGACATTTCACCCACTTTAAATCTGCCTCTAAATTTCTTCTACTTAAGCAGAGCTGCTACATACTCAATTATCAGAAGAAAGACTCCACGCCAGTATTGAGAAAATCTCTAGGATCAATTCCAGAATGGCAAGAGAACGAAATCAACCACGAGATGTAGTGGTTTGCTCCACAAATTTGACAATGAAAGATATAATACTTCAGAAAAGTTATCAAGAAAAATTCTACATAGACTCGCAAGAGATAATATATAAAGACATACCTGCCCAGGCTCTGAAAAAATGACAAGAATATCGATTCTTGACACAACTATTGTTGAGACAACATTAATTATACCTGGCTTAGAACAGAGGGTCTATTTTTCGATTACAAACAGAAAAGACACGGAGTACAAAATATAGAAATAAATTGCAGAAAAGCTAAGAAAAGAACTGCAAGAAATAGGTGGAAAAGAAAAAAGAAAAGTCTGACAAATCTCCACGGAAAATAGAGAACAGGAAGAAGTGGAAGAACCATTAGGAGCAGAAGGAGGTGACCATAGATTAGAATAAATGGGAACATATGAGGAACAAGAAAGAAGCTCTGATAAAGAAGAGGGAGAATACCAACCAGAAAGTGAGGTAGAATATTTAGAAGATAACCAATAAGAGAAAGAAGAGAGAGAGAACAATGGCAGCTAAAGATCTTAAAGTATTATCCTGGAAAATAAAAGGACTCAATTCACAATGTAAAAGAAGACAAGTCTTCCACCATTTGGAAAAACAAAAATTTGACATAATTTGCTTGCAAGAAACCCACATAGCACAAAAAGATTACTCAACAGTTTAAAGGGTGAAGATAAGGGAATTTCATATATAGAAAGATAGCGTGATGACATTATTCTAGGTATTTGGTGGGGGAAGTCAAAAGGATTAAATTTATTATTTAGCTTCTGAAATAAGATACCAATGTGTATATATACTTACGAAAAGCGTGCTGTATGGAAACTTATTTGTAAAATTATATATTTTGCTTTTTTAATTTTAATTTTTTTCTTAATAAAAATAATAAATAAAAAAAGAATTTGGCCTTCTTTACCCAATCCTCTCTATGTGCTTGCGAGGCCCCAGGACAAGCTCTCACACAGTCATGGCCGAAAATAGCTGAGCCATTCAAAACAGATCCAGGCAGGTCAGTAATAGCCAGACCGCCGCTTTAGGAGACCTCCAGGCAAGACTCTTTAAGATCACATTATGTATGTGCGCTGTTTACAAAGGACTCCCTGCCCCGAGCAGGCAGCTTAACAAGCTGAATACTCAACTGTCAAGCACTCCACATTTGCATACTGTCTATTTTATTGACAACGCTGTCATAACTCAATCATGCAAAATACTGACCTTTCAGAGGCTTTGTTTCCAGCCCAAAACTCATTGTTATCCCCGGGAACAGACTAGCCTATGGGCACATTTTCCCCTATAAAACCCCCTGATTTCGAGCGCTTCTTTGTATTGCTCCTGGCTTCCATCCCGCCTTGCTGTCACTTCGTTCAGCGAGCCTTCCCCTCAGCTCCTCGTGCTGAGAATCTCCACTTCAACAGACTTTTTCTTCAGACTACCCAGGCTTTGGGACAGGTGTAGTATTTCCTATGCAAAAACTCCTCTTAAAAACCCTCTATCCAACTCCTATCTTTATTTCAATAGGTCTGTGTGAGTGTGTTTGCATACACATGTTTGACTGTTCTTCATCAATAAAGAAAACAATTATTATTTACTTCTGTTTGCTCATTGACTTGGCCTGACCCCGTAGACATTGGGTTCAAGATCTCGCTAGGTTGCCCTGCCTCTTGTATTGCTAGTGGTGCTCTTGCTAATTCCCATTCCCCATTGTAAGCACATTGAGATGTCCCTCCCGGGACCCCAGAAATCAGGGTAACACAATTATGTCATGAAGCGTAGTTAACATGACATAAACTCTGCTGCATATTCTGCCACTGATTTGTTGCCTTGATTCAATTGTTGTATTGTCAGGCAGTCAGTAGTGCCCACCACTAGTATAGGAATTAGAGTAGTTGAGTAGAGACAAAGAAGTAGATTTGAGACTGGTGCTGAGGCCTAGGAAACATCTGCAGGGAGATAACAGCCCTTCAGCCTGGGAAGAATGCATGGGTGGGTCTGGGATCTTAACGGCTTATTCTCTTCTGTCCTGTTAGTCTGAGCTCTGAAGTCTGCTGAGTGTACTAAAGTTCCAAATAAACTATGCTTTGCTGAGAAGCTTTGAGATTGAGGTTCCTTGAGTCCTGACGTGGATGTTGACGTCAGCCCTTTCCTGCTGGAACGGGTTTTCAAAGTAGATATGCAGGTTGGTCAGGAATGCATTGAATTTGTCCAGTCCCACTGCCCCCATTTCATAACAGTTGACTAGCCACTCTCCCACCTCTCCCACCAGCTGTGCCAAAACACTGTGCAGTTTGGCATCTTCTCTTCTGAAGTTGTATTCCCATTCTTGCATGAAGCCCTTATCCTGGGTAAAAAAGAAAGCCAGCTTCTTGGAATCTCCATCAAAAGCAGCCTCCAAGCCTCAGTCAGTGTAAGGATGAGGATCTAGTGGGACTGAGCTGCCAGGAGCATGGAAGACCCTCCATCCCCTGTCCACACCGACCTCATCATCCTGAGTGCAAATTCAGCCGCCCCTTCTCTTCAACACTTTTGCCAAGAGTTTTGGTTGCTTCTAAGTGCCCACCTTCCTGCTGTTCGATGATCTGCAGCTGATTGAACAGCAGTTGTAAACAGCCATGAGCTCTTTCATGTCTTGTTTCACACACTGTAAATCATACTCTAGTTTTTTTGTTCTTGTGGACAAATGGTGCTCAATGCTCAGCTGGGTCTTGTACCCCATCTCTCCAAGCATTGCCCTCTGCATCATTTCTGCCCACTACCACTGTATAGCAGGTGTAGTACTCTGCCTAGACTGGCTTCTTCTTTGACCTTGACCACTTTCGATGGTCTGAGGTAGTAGGATCTTTTTCCAGAGGCATACTGTCTCAGAAAAAATCCTAAACACAGTTCTGGCAATCTGTAATGTATTTTCTTGTCCTAACTCAATAATCACTCTTCAGATCCAGAAAGGTTTTATTAAGCATTAGGCTCAGCACACAGGCAACGTCCTTGCCAGAATTGAAGATACAATACAAGATTTTGCCCCTCCCAACTCCTTCTGGTTCATATTTCATTCCCAGACATCTGATCATACCATCTGTTAGAATGACCTTGGTTCCCATAATCTAACCAGGCTCCCCCTCCCATCACCCAAACATCAAATTGAACACAGCAATATGTCTAAGGTACAACTAAGGTAAGCATGGCTAGATGAACAATGGTGGCCCTCTGGCAGTTATTTTGGCTCCTTCCTCTGACACAACAATTTAGAACTCTGCTTAAACTATAATGAAGTCCATAAGAGGATGAGAAGTGAGATGAGAAGTGAAAAAGTGTTCCAACTAAGTGTCTTCCTGCAGTTACTTCACCTTCATCCACAAATGAAGGGGGATGTATCTTCAGCATCAGTCTTAGAACAGGTGGCAGATTTAGAGAGGATCCCATCAGTGCTGACTTCTCAGCCCCGTCCCCCATCTGGGAAACACACAGGCACACAATGTATGGGTTATTAATGAGATTCTTGACTGTTGGCAGCTCTTGAGGAAGAACTGACATGGAACCTAAGGCTTATACTGCTATGAGCAATGTTTTGGAGGAGGCAGGGCCTAGTCAGTCCAGTGAAGCTGTACCTTTGTCTCAAAGCTCCCAGATAGGACAGCATTGACCTAACAAGTCTGGCAATGCAGCTTAGAATCAACAGGTCTCAGAAACATGGACTTGGGGGAAACATATGGTGCTGGGGACTTCCCTGCAAGGGAGGCAAGGACAATTGCCTTTGGATTGTATCCACAGAACAGCAGGCCTGCAAAGAGCTATAGCTTGGTCAGCAAATGTCTTTTAACTGCTCTTTAGGGGAACAAGAGAAAAACTTTGGAGAGGAGCTTAAGGGGAAAGGGGAAAATCTAAGAAAGAGTGGGTAGATTAGACATGGCTCTCAGGTTTTCTTATTTATGCTGCAATTATAGTTAGAGCTGGCATGCCTTATCACCAAGTTAGTACATTGACAGTATTTAACACACAAAAATAGACTTCATGGAATCTGCAGGTTCTTTTATGATTAATCATTTAGTATAAGGCTGGAATCAAGCCCTCCCTTTGCTAGGATCTGCTGCAAGCCCAGTTATATATGCAGACAGTTACCCAGCCAGGCACATGCAAGATGAAAAAAGAGGGAAATCACCAAAGAAAGAATTCAAACAAATTGTCAGCACGTGTAGGGAGAAAGTCAAAAAACCTGAAATGCAGAAGCTCAGGCTCACTAGAGAGGTTAAAAATAAGAAGAAGGGCTTTTTTGGTTATGACATAGGTTGGGTGACACCTGGCTTGACCACAGTACATGTGAAAGGGGTCTAGGAGTCTTAATAGACCACAAGCTGAACATGAGTCAGCAGTGTGATGTGGCAGCTAAAAATGCTAATGCTATTCTAGGCTGCATCAATAGGAAGACAGTAACTTAACTCTATCCTTTTCAACTATATTTAACCTATTGCTATTACTGAATATGATCTTATTACTAAACATATTAATACTAACCCTAAATGTGAACCCATCCCCAGAGCCAATTATATTTCAGCTTACTCCACCTTCCAAAATTGTAATTCTTATTGTGGAGGTATGATACTTCCCTCTTTTATTATAACCTTTTCCACAAATATCTTCCATATTGCTTCAAAATCATTCCCTTTCATTATTCCTTTTTTCACCTTAATTCGACATGTTCGTTTATCATTAATCACAATTTTCCACACTTCTTTATACCAATCTTTGAAAATCTTCTTGAGTTTTCCATTTTCTTGATATAATTAACTTTGCTGCAGTTAATAAATTTGTAATTAAATCTTCATTGCCTGAGTACAATTAACCTTATCAAATATAGATAATAATGCTATACTCCGACTTATTTGTAAATCAATTCATGTTATCTCTTTTATCTCTTTAAACACTATTTGCCAAAATTTCTGTACAGCCTTCACTATTCCACCACAATATTACTATATGGGCCAATCTCTTGGCAGCCCCTCCAACACAACCTTGAATGATTCTTGTATATATAGTTTAACCTTACTAGTGTTAGGTACCACCTCCAGACCAATTTATAATAATTCTCTTTTTTCCTTACAGATAAATTTTTTAAATGGCGCTGATTCCAATTTTTCCCAAGTCTTCAGTATCTATTTCTTGTGCTAATTCTTCCTCCCATATTTTTCTAAGATATTCATCTTCATCTTCATATATTGACAAAATTTTCTTATGGTACCCTTCAATGTTTCATTTTCCTCCATACCATCTCTTTGTTTAATCATTTGTTCAAATTTAGTGTATTCTCTAAAATCTTTATTATTCCTGTTCCAATTCCTTGTCCACTGCTCTAATTGAATATAAATAAGCCATGGCATCTTAGTACCCTGCAATCTCTCCTTTATTTTATTTTTATTTATCATTATATTCATCCAATCTTTTAGCTTATATATTCTCTGCTTCTTTAATTCCTTCTCTAATTCACCTCTCAAATTCATTGGAAATTATTCCATCATAACTGGAGTTAATGGTGAAATAGCCGGCATTAATTTTTGCTTATTTTTCTTCCAAATTTCTAATATATTTTTCAAAAAGAGGTTTTCTATTTTTTTTCTATTTCTCTCTTAACAGGGTTCCAAAAAAGATATTCTCTAGTCTCCTCTCAATTTCTATTGCTTCAGTCTCTAATCATTCACAATCCCCTTTTCCTGAGGCTCCAGCTATAATATATCTCAAATGAGCTGCATTATAATACCATTTTAAGTTTGGGAGGCCCAGTCCACCTTCTTTTTGGGATTTGTACCAAAATTTCTTATTAATCCTCACTTTCTTATTCGCATTACGAAAGTCATTCAATAATAACTGCTGATGCTAAGATATTGACAGCAATAATGGCAAAAAGGATGAATAAGTTTATCTATAAATATTTGCAAAAAGATCAATATGGCTTTGTGCAAGGAAGACAGATGTCAAATTTAATTGGTAGAGTATTGAATAAAATAAACATAACTGAGAGGAACAAACAAAAAGCAGGAATAATGGCATTAAATATATGCCTTGGACAGTGTGGAATGGCCAGCATTAAAAATAACATTAAAGATATTGGGATTGAGTGAAAATTTTAAAGGATTGATAAATCAGTTATATTCACATAATACAGCTGTAGTAATGGTGGATGATGTTATTAATCTGTTAGTAATTGACCATCTTCTCTGCGCAGCGACCTTGTTTCCTTGTTTTTCCTTTTGCTGCAGAGATATCTAGAAAAGCGCTTTTTATTGTTTTTAATGTCTCTGGCAAGACTGAGTTCATTCTGTGCTTTAGCTTTTCTGACCTTCTCCCTACATATGCTGGCTATTTGCTTGAATTCCTCTTTGGTAGTTCCACCATTCTTCCATTTCCTGTACATGTTTCTTTTATCAATTAGCTCAGCTGAGAGTTCTTTCGTCAACCATTCCAGTTTCTTTAGACACCTACCATTTTTCCTCCTTTTTGGCACAGTTTTAAATTGTGCCTTCAGTATCTCACTTTTAAGAAACTCCCATCCACCATGAGTAACTTTCTCTTTCAGTATTCTTGACCATGGGATTTCAGCAAGTAACTCCCTAAATTTACAGAAATCAGCTTTTTTAAAGTCTAAGATGCGTATCTGGCTTATCCTTCCCACTGAATGACAAATCCCAACGCAGCATGGTCACTCCCCCCTAAGAATCCCACCAGCTCCATCTCATCAACTAGGTCATCCTTGTTGGTCAGGGTCAGATCTAAAATAGTTGATCTCCTTGTCACCTCTTCCACTTTCTGGACCATGAAATTGTCTGTAAGGCAAGTGAGGAAACTATTGGACCTTGTGTTCTTGGCAGAGTTTGACTGCCAACAAATATCAGGATAGTTGAAATCTTCCATTAGTACTGCATCTCTCCTTTTTGAATGTGTAGTCAGCTGCTCCAGGAAGGCTTCATCCAAGCCCTCAAGCTGCCTGGAGGCCTGTAGCAAACCCCCACAATCACATCCCTATTGTTTCTCGCTCCCTTAATTCTTATCCAGATGTTTTCAACTTGGCTTCTCAAATTTAAGTCATGGATCTCTTCACAGGCGAAAATGTCCTGGATGGTAAGGCTACTCTTACTCCTTTACTCTTACTCTATTTCTGCGGAATAGGTTATACCCCTGTATTCCTACATTCCAATCATGAGACTTTCCTGCAGCTTGAATTCATTGCTCCTAGTCCTAGTCTCTGGAGCAGTGGAAAACAAGCCTGCTCCCTCCTCAACATGACATCTCTTCAAATAATTAAATATGGCTATCATGTCCCCTCAACATTCTCTTCTACAGACTAAACATTTCCAGTTTCCAAAGCGGCTCCTCATAGGGCATGCCTTCCAGACCCTTCATCCAAAGGGTGCTCACCAATGGCTGCTTTTCATCCTGGAGAGAAATGACTAGCGGGATGCCACAGGGGTCTGTCCTGGGCCCAGTGCTATTCAACATCTTCATCAATGACTTGGACAAAGGAGTAGAGGGCACACTGATCAAATTTGCAGATGACACCAAATCGGGAGTGGTTGCTAATATGCCAGAGGACAGGATCAAAATTCAAAATGACCTTGACAGATTGGAGAGCTGGGCCAAAAAATGCTAAAAAAGCTTAAAAAATGAATTTCAACAGAGAGAAATGTAAGGTCCTGCACTTAGGCAGAAAAAAATAGAATGCACAAATATAGGATGGGGGACATGTGGCTGAATAACAGTATGTGTGAAGTGAATCTAGGAGTCTTGGTAGATCACAAGCTCAACATGAGTCAGCAGTGTGATGTGGCAGCCAAGAAAGCCAACACGATTCTTGGTTGCATCAATAGGAGTATGGTGTCTAGATTGACAGAGGTAATGGTACCACTCTATTCTGCATTGATTAGATCTCATTTGGAATATTGTGTCCAATTCTGGGCAGCTCAATTCAAGAAGGATATTGACATGCTGGAGTGTGTCCAGAGGAGGGCAGCTAAAATGATGAAGGGTCTGGAAGCCATGCCCTATGAGGAGTGGCTTAGGGAGCTGGATATGTTTAGTTTGCAGAAGAGAAGGTCAAGAGGCATCATGATGGCCATGTTTAAATATTTCAAAGGATGTCATGTTGAGGAGGGAGCGGACTTGTTTTTTGTGGCTCCAGAGACTAGGACAAAGTGCAATGGATTCAAAGTACAGGAAAAGAGATTCAACCTAAACCTCAGTAAGAAGTCCCTTATGGTCAAAGCTCTTTGGTAGTGGAATATGCTGCCTCAAAGTTTGGTGGAGTCTCCTTCTTTGGAGGTTTTTAAGCAGAGGCTCAATGGCCATCTGTTGAGAGTGTTTTGATGTGGCTTCGTTACTGTACTTTTTAGCCTGGACTTGTGGGATATTAGATATAATTTTGATATCAATAATTTGGCCAACTATACCCCTCTGTTCTCCACATGCTTGTGGGGGCCCCGGACAAGCTCACAGACAGGCACGGCCACTAATCGCTGTAATATTCCACACAAATACAGGCAGGCCAGAAATAGCCGTCCCGCCGCTTCAGGAGACCTCAAGGCAAGTAACACATTATGTATGCACGCTACTTACAAAGAACTCCCTGACCCGAGCAGGCAGCTTGATTAGACGAACACTCATCTCTCAAACACTCCGCATTTGCATACTGGCTACTCTATTGACAATTCGGACCTAACTCAATCATGTAAAATTCTGACATTTTGGAGGCTTTGTCTCCAGCCCGAAAGTCATTGTTTTCCCCAAGTACAGACTAGCCTATGGCCACATTTTCCTCTATAAGAACCCCTGGCTTTGAGAGCTTCCTCGGATTGCTCCCGACTTCCATCCCACCTTGCTGCTGCTTTGCTTGGTGAGTCTTCCCCTCAGCTCCACGTGCTGAGAAACTTCATATCCACGAACTTCTCCTTCAAACTACCCGGGCTTCAGGACAGGTGTAGTATTACCCATACCAAAAACCTCCTCTAAAAATCCCTCTACCCAACTCCAACCTTTATTTCTATAGTTCTCTGTGTGGGTGTGCTGCATACACTTGTTTGGCTGTATTTTAATAAAAACAACAATTATTAATTTATTTCTGTTTGCTCCTTGACTCGGCCTGACCCCATAGACATTGGGTAAAAGATCTCGCTCTGTTGCCCTGCCTCTCGTATTGCTAGCTTGTGCTGTCTTGACTAATTCCCAACTTTGTAATTTGGAGCACACTTAGATGTCCCTCATGGGACCCTCAGAAATCAGGGTAACAGAGTGGTGGAGCAACGCGGGCAACCCCTGTACCCCTAATTTGAGTAGGAGTCACGAACCTTCTCAAATCAGGCTGGTACAGACTTAAGTGACAGCTAGTCAAGTCGCTAGAACTTTGTTAGGCAGGAACACGTGTGTGTGAAATCTGTGTGATTGAGCTCTAGGAGCTACTCTATCTGGGCTGGGAATCTGCTCCCCTTTCTTTCTTGGCTTGTGTGTGTCAGCTCTCTGGGCAGTGAATCAAGACCGATAGCAAGGAGTGTGCACAAGCTGTCCTGGGAATCACATCCCTAACTTGGGGTCTATCGTGGGCTGGGATCCAAAGCGCTAGGGCGTTAGGAACAGTCCACACACATCCAACACTTTAGCGGTGAGGCAGAAAAGCACTTAGGGAAGGAATTCCCCACCCCCAGAGTAGGACATAGGTGCGTCCTGTTCAGTGAGTTAAAGCACGAGTGCGTCCTGGCTGTTTAAATTTCGGGTGCGTCCTGACTGCTAGCAAACTAGGTGCGGGTACTGATTCCTGACCTAGCATAGGGTTTCATAAAGTTTAGCCTAAGGTGTAGGAAGGTACCCCTCACCCAAAAAACTGTTAGGGATGATTCAGTTTTGGTTCCTTGCCCCTTTTCCTCCACTGCTTGGCCAGGCGGCGCTGTAAGTTCCACTGAGTTCGTCTCCCCCTTCATTGGCATGCAGAGTACTCCTGAAGGTTTCCTGTGGAATCTAGATGACTCTCCCTGTCCTTGAACCGTTTCCTCGTCCTTTTGTCTCTAAGCTGTCAAGGTGGAAGGCCGGGCTTAGGTGCACAAAAGTGACTTTTATTAGGAAGGCTGGAGTTAGGTTCCGTTCCCTCTTCCCCCATGAAGTTCCTCAGTGTTCGTTTCCCTAGAGTCCCCCAAATGTCCCAGTGATCCTACCCTTCCCTCCAGATCCTGGTCCTTTGTGTGTTAGGTGAAGATGTCTGAGAATAGTAAGGTTGTCATGAAAGACCTCATGTTTGAGAGGGAGATCAAGGGCAAGCTGGAGAAGTGGGTTCTCAGCAAAGGGAAATGTCCTTGGAAGGAATCTAGCTTCCAAACAACAGATCCCTTTGCCATGTTAAGGGAGGTGTATGCTCTGGCGTGCCAGTCAAAGAACCTGTTTGAGCCGTCAAAGGATGCTTTGGCCACTTGGGGACTTTGGCTGACTGCCAGAGATGCCTCCAAAGCCCTGGTAGAGACCAGAGAAAAGACTGTAGAGGTAGAGAAGGAGAATGCCCGGCTTCAGGCCGAGATGGAGGCTCTGCGTGTGGACAAGGTAACGTTTGTGTCTGTCGCGCAGGCCACTGCACAAAAACTGAGCGCTGCCACCTTGCAGGCTCAGACCTGGGAGGAGAAGGCTCACACCTTAGAGGCTGAGCTTGCTCATGCCGGGTCTGCAGCCAAGTTTATGGTGGGCCAAGTGAAAGAACAGCGTGAGGCTGTCAGTCACACGGCTTGCCATAGACAGATCGAAGTGCTGGAGAGTCAGCTCCACACCCACAAAGCATTGATTTCTGCGGTGTGCCCTGAACTTCTCCCCTTGTTTTCCGACGAGGAGCCACTGCCAGAGGACGCACTTGCCATCTTCCCCACAACCCTGACTGGAGCCACCACAGGGTCCCAGTCCAACCAGTCGAGACCTGCTCAAAGATGAAGAGAATCGCTCCCACAGGAGAGGGAGGTGCAGATAGGACAGAGGTGCGGGAGACCCAAGAAATAGAGACAAGGGTCCCCTGGTGAGCCACTGAAGCCAAAGCAATTGCGGACCAGCTCAGTCCTTTGAATAAGTCCACAGGGATCATGTTGTTACTGCAGTTGCTAGCCCGGATTTGTGGGGTATTAGATATCACTTTGATATAAATAATTTGGCCTTCTTTACCTATTCCTCTCCACGTGCTGCGAGGCCCCTGGACAATCTCGCAGACAAGTACAGCCGCTAATCACTGTAATATTCCACACAAATACAGGCAGACCAGAAATAGCCGTCCCGCCACTTCAGGAGACCTCAAGGCAAGTACCACATTATGTATGCACGCTACTTACAAAGAACTCCCTGCCCCAAGCAGGCAGCTTGATTAGACAAATGCTCATCTGTCGAGCACTCTGCGTTTGCATACTGGCTACTCTATTGACAATTCGGACTTAACTCAATCATGCTAAATTCTGGCCTTTCGGAAGCTTTGTCTCCAGCCTGAAAGTCATTGTTTTCTCCAAGTACGGACTAGCCTACAGCCACATTTTCCCCTATAAGAACCCCTGACTTTGAGAGCTTCCTCGGATCACTCCCAACTTCTATCCCGCCTTGCTGCCGCTTTGCTTGGTGAACCTTCCCCTCAGTCCCACGTACTGAGAACTTCATCTCTATGAACCTCTGCTGTAGACTATCCGGGCTTCAGGACAGGTGTAGTAGTACCCAAACCATTAACTCCTCTAAAAATCCCTCTATCCCACTCCAACCTTTATTTCTCTAGTTATCTGAGTGAATGTGCTGCATACACTGATTGTCTTTTTAATAAAAACAACAATTATTATTTCACTTCTGTTTGCTCCTTGACTCGAACTGACCCCGTAGACATTGGATGAAAGATCTCGCTCCGTTGCCCTGCCTCTCGTATTGCTAGCTTGAGGTCTTTGACTAATTTTCCCAACTTGTATAATTTGGAGCGCACTTAGGTGTCCCTCGCGGGACCCCCAGAAATCGGGGTAACAGAGTGGTGGAGCAATGCGGGCAACCCCTGTACCCCTAATTTGAGTAGGACACATGAACCTTCTCAAATCAGGCTGGTATAGACTTAGGGAATGGCTGGTCAAGTTGCTAGAATTCTGTCAGGCAGGAACACGTGTGTCTGTGTGATATCTGTGTGCTTGAGCTCCAGGAGCTACTCTATCTGGGCTGGAAATCTGCTCCCCTTTCTTGCTTGGTTTGTGTATGTCAGACGCCCCGGCATGGTCACTGCTGGCCCTTGGGCAGTGAATCATTGTCTGATAGCAAGGGGTGTGCACAACCTGTCCTGGGAATCACATCTCTAACTTAGGGTCTATCGTGGGCTGGGATCCGAAGCGCTATGGCATTAGGAACAGTCCACATGCACTCAACACGTTAGTGACAAGGCAATAGCACTTAGGGAAGAAATCCCCCCCAGAGTAGAATATGGGTGCATCCCGTTCATTAGTGAGTTGAAACGCGGGTGTGTCCCGTTTGTTGTAGTGAAAGTGCGGGTGCATCCCGGCTGTTTAAGTTTCTGCTAGCAAAGTAGGTGCGGGTGGTGATTCCTGACCTAGCATAGGGTTTTCTAAGGTTTAGCCCAAGGTGGAGGAAGGCGCCCCTCACCCAAAAAAACTGTTAGGGATGGTTCAGTTTAGGTTCCTTGCCCCTTTTTCCCCGCTGCTTGGCCAGGCAGCGCTGTAAGTTCCAGTGGGTTCGTTTCCCCCTTTAGTGGCAGGCAGAGTACTAATGAAGGTTTCCCCAGAGTCTAGGTGACTCTTCCCGTCCCTGAACCATTACCTCATCCTTTTGTCCCTAAGCTGTCGAGGTGGAAGGCCAGGCTTAGGTGTACAAAAGTGACCCTTGTTAGGCAGGCTGGAGTTAGGTTCCATTCCCTCTTCCCATATGAAGTTCCGCAGTGTTCATTTCCCTAGAATCGTCCAGAGGTCTTGGTGATCCTACCCTTCCCTCCAGATCCTGGTCATAGAATCATAGAATCATAGAAATGTAGAGTTGGAAGAGACCACACGGGCCATCCAGTCCAACTCCCTGTCATGCAGGAACACCCTCAAAGCACTCCCGACAGATGGCCATCAAGCCTCTGCTTAAAAACCTCCAAGGTAGGAGACTCCACTACTCTCCGAGGCAGCAGATTCCACTGCCGGACAGCCCTGACTGTCAGGAAGTTCTTCCTGAGGTTCAGGTGGAATCTCCTTTCCTGCAGCTTGAATCCATTGCTCCTTGTCCTGGTTTCTGGAGCAGCAGAAAACAAGCCCCCTCCTTCCTCTACGTGGCATCCCTTCAAATATTTAAACATGGCTATCATGTCCCCTCTTAACCTCCTTTTCTGCAGACTAAACATACCCAGCTCTCTCAGTCTATCCTCATAGGGCATGTTTTCCAGGCCTCTCACCATTTTGGTCACCCTCCTCTGGACTTGCTCCAGCTTGTCAATATCCTTCTTGAATTGGGGTGCCCAGAACTGGACACAGTATTCAAGATGGGGTCTAACCAAAGCAGAGTAGAGTGGTACCAGTACCTCCCTCGATCTAGACACCATACTCCTGTTGATGCAGCCGAGAATTGCATTGGCTTTCTTGGCTGCCGCATCACACTGCTGACTCATGTTCAGCTTGTGGTCTATGAAGACTCCTAGATCCCTTTCACACGTACTGCTATCCAGCCACGTGTCCCCCATCCTATATTTCTGTATTCCATTATTTCTGCCTAAGTGTAGGACCTTACATTTCTCTCTGTTGAATTTCATTTTGTTCGCCCTGGCCCAGCTCTCCAATCTATCCAGGTCATTTTGAATTTTGATCCTGTCCTCTGGCATATTAGCAACCCCTCCCAATTTGGTGTCATCTGCAAATTTGATGAGCATGCCCTCTATTCCTTCATCTAAGTCATTGATAAAAATATTGAACAGCACTGGGCCCAGGACAGAACCTTGTGGCACCCCACTAGTCACTTCTCTCCAGGATGAAAAGCAGCCATCCGTGATCACCCGTTGAGTTCGGTCGGTCAACCAATTACATATCCAATTAACAGTAGCCCTGTCTAGCCCACATTTTACTAGCTTCGATGCAAGAATGTCATGGGGAACTTTGTCAAAGGCCTTACTGAAATCGAGATATGCTACATCCACAGCATTCCCTTCATCTATCAAGCTAGTAACTCTATCATAAAAAGAGATCAGATTAGTCTGGCATGACTTATTTTTGAGAAATCCATGTTGACTTCTCGTGATTATTGCGTTGTTTTCTAAATGATTAGAAACTGAACGTTTAATGATCTGCTCCAGGATCTTTCCGGGTACCGATGTCAGGCTGACTGGGCGATAATTATTTGGGTCCTCTTTTTTTCCCTTCTTGAAGATGGGGATAACATTTGCTCTCTTCCAATCTGCTGGAACTTCTCCTGTCCTCCAAGATTTCTCAAAAATTATAGCAAGCGGTTCCGAAATGACCTCTGCCAGCTCTTTTAATATCCTAGGATGCAATTCATCTGGCCCTGGAGACTTGAATTCATCCAGTGTGGCCAGGTATTCCTGTACCACCTCTCTACTTATTAAGTGCCTCATTTCCTCTGCTTCCTCCCCTGCTCCCCTACCGCCAGGTTGAGTGCTTGTATCCTTCTGGGAAAATACGGAGGCAAAGAAGGTGTTAAGTAGCTCTGCCTTTTCTCTCCCCCCTGTGAGTAATTCGCCATCTTCTCTGCGTAGCGACCCTACTGTCTCCTTCTTTTTCCTTTTGCTGCGGACATATTTAAAAAAACCCTTTTTATTGTTTTTAATGTCTCTGGCCAGCCTAAGTTCGTTCTGTGCTTTAGCCTTTCTGACCTCCTCCCTACATCTCCTGGCTACTTGCTTAAATTCTTCTTTGGGGGTTTTCCCCCCTTCTTCCATTTCCTATACGTGTTTCTCTTAACTCTTAGCTCAGCTGAGAGTTCTTTAGTCAACCATTCTGGTTTCTTCAGATGCCTTCCATTTTTCCTCCTTATTGGCACAGTTTTAGACTGTGCCGTCAGTATCTCCTTTTTAAGGAACTCCCATGCCTCCTGAACTCCTTTCCCTTTCACTATTCCTGACCACGGAATTCCAGCCAGCAGCTCCCTAAGTTTACAGAAGTCCGTTTTTTTAAAATCTAAGACGAGTGTCTGGCTACCCTTATCTTCTCCTTCCCACTGAATGCTAAATTCCAACAGGGCATGGTCACTCCCCCCTAAAGATCCAACCACTTCTACCTCATTCACAAGGTCATCCCTGTTGGTCAAGACCAGATCTAGAATATTTGATCCCCTTGTGGCCTCTTCCACCTTCTGGACCATGAAGTTGTCTGCAAGACAAGCAAGAAACTTGCTGGACCTTGCTGTCTTGGCAGAGTTTGACTGCCAGCATATATCCGGGTAATTGAAATCTCCTATTATTACTGTATCTCTCCTCTTTGAATGTTCAGTCATTTGGTTGAGGAAGGCGTCATCCAAGTCCTCAGCCTGGGTTGGAGGTCTGTAGTAAACCCCCACCAGAATATCCCTATTGTTTCTCGCTGCCTTAATTCTTACCCAAATGCTCTCTACCTGGCTTTCTGGGTTTAAGCCCAGGATCTCTTCACAGGTGAAAACATCCTTGACATACAAGGCTACTCCTCCTCCTTTCTTGTTTGGTCTATTTTTACAAAATAGGCTATACCCCTCTATTCCTATATTCCAATCATGAGACTCATCCCACCAGGTCTCAGTGATGCCTATCAAATCGTATTTATTTTCTTGTACTAGGAGTACAAGCTCATCCTGCTTGTTTCCCATACTCCTTGCATTAGTGTAGAGACACTTAAGTCCCCAGGCCCTTCCTGCAAGTCCTGTACTATTGTTTCTACTCCTCCCGCCATTGGCCGCTTGTACTACTTGTCCAGTATCATTTGGGCCTTTTCCCCCTGTGTTCTCTGAGTCCTTGCCCTGAATAATATTGTCTCCCTCCCCAGTGGATCTTAGTTTAAAGACCTCTTAATCTTCCTTGCAAGACTGTTTGCAAAAACATTCCTGCCCAGTTTTGTGAGGTGCAGCCCATCCCTCGCCAGAAGCCCATGTTCATGGAAATTCAGGCCATGTTCCAAAAACCCAAACCGTTGTTGGCGGCACCATGTGCGGAGCCAGTTGTTGACCTCTACTATTGCCCTTTCCCTACATGCGCCGTATCCTTGAACAGGGAGGAGAGACGAAATGACCACCTGCACACCAAGGTCCTTAAGCTTGGTCCCCATACGCTCGTAGTCCTTTGCAATGTGGTTTAAGCTGCTCCTCGCAGTGTCATTGGTTCCCACATGAACCAAAATGAGGGGCTTATAGTCAGTGGGTTTGACTAGCCTGGTTAGCCTCTCCGTTATGTGGTTGATCCTGGCCCCAGGAAGACAACAGACTTCTCGATTGAGCTTGTCCGTTTTGCAGATTGCTGTTTCAGTTCCTCTTAGCAAAGAGTCCCCAACAACCAGAACTCGCCTCCTCTGAGACTTGTCCTGGGCTCCTCGGCGAACCTGTTCTACTCGGACTTTCTGGGCATTCTGTTTAGGCTGGGAGTGTTGATCTAGTCCCTGTTGGTGAAGTTTGATTCCTTCTTGTTGACATTCTGTTCCCTCCGCGTGGTGCTCCTCATTGTTCATAAGGCCAAGTAGTTCGAAGCGATTGTGTATGCTAAGAGTCTCTGTTACCTTCCTGGTCCTTTTACTCCTCCGTGTGACATTCGCCCCAAAACCCCCGTTTCCCGGCAAAGTGTGGTGACTTCCTGATCTGGCAGCTCCTCCGTGCATTCGGTCTTCTGGTAGGTCTTCTCTGCCCTATCCAAAAACTCCTCCCCTTCCCTAATAAGATGGAGATAGAAATTCGTGCCTCCAGCTGGCGAACCTTCTCCTCCAAGAAGGTGACCAGCTTGCACTTGGTGCAGGTGTACCCGAGAACCTCTTGTGGCAAGAAAAGGAACATGCCACAAGCGTTACAGGTGACTGCAGCAGCTCCCTCACCTTCCATCCTTGAAACTACAGAGAGTAGTACAGGAGAAGCTCGAGAAAGTAAAGGAGTGCAAGTGCGCGCGCCTTTGGCGCGCGCCGTTGGTAGCTCCTAATAAAGCTCCTCCCCGCTAGCTGCCTCCTCCCTCTCGTTAGTCAGACCGTGTGATCAGGCAGAGCCCACGGCCAGGCAGTAGCCAGCAAACAATAGCAAGCAATTAACAGCAAAAACAAGCAAGGCCCCCAAGCACAGCAAAAACAAGCTCAGCAAAAAACAAGCCTGTGAAACACACCTGGTCTAGGACGTCTTCACAGGCCCAGCTCTCCTTTGTATTGTAGTTTGAAAATGGCTGAGAGCAGCAAAATTGCAGTTAAAGACCTCATGTTAGAGAGGGAGGTCCGAGGGAAGTTAGAAAAGTGGGTGTTGGATAAAGGGAAATGTCCCTGCAAGGAGTCTAGCTTCCAGACAACAGATCCCTTTGCCACTTTAAGAGAGGCGTACACTTAGGCTCACCAGTCAAAGAACCTGTTTGGGCCGTCAAAGGATGCTTTGGCCGCCTGGGGACTTTGGCTGACTGCCAGAGATGCCCCAAAAGCCCTGGTTGAGGCCAGAGACAGGTTAGGAGAGGTAGAAAAGGAAAATGCCCGATTTCACGCCGAGATGAAGGCCCTGTGTGTGGACAAGGTAACGTTCGCATCCGTCGCGCAGGCCACCGCACAAAACCTGAGTGCTGCCACCTTGCAGGCTCAGACATGGGAGGAGAAGGCTCATACCTTAGAGACTGAGCTTGCTCATGCCCGGTCTGCAGCCAAGTTTATGGTGGGCCAAGTGAAGGAACACCATGAGGCTGTCAATCACGAGGCTTGATATAAACAGATTGTGGTGGTGGAAAATCAGCCCCATACCTGCAAGGCGTTGATCTCTGCAGTGTGCCCTGAACTTCTCCCCTTGTTCGCCCAAGAGGAGCCGCTGCCAGAGTATGCTCTGGCCACCCTTCCCCACAACCCAGACTGGAGTGACCACAGGGTCCCAGTCCAGCCTGTGGAAACACGGTCAATGACAAAGAGGATAGCCCCTTCAGGAGAGGGAGATGCAGATAGGACAGAGGTGTGAGAGACCCAAGAAATAGAGACGAAGGTCCCCTGGAGAGCCACCGTGGCCAAGGCCATAGCTGACCAGCTTGGCCCCTTAAACAAGTTCACAGGGATCATGTGGTTAAACGCAGTGTTCCATTTGGACCCCATGGCCAACGGCCAGGACTTGACCCAGCTGGCTCGATTGTGCATGTCACCATCCAAGCTCCCCACTCTAGAATCAGCCGCGGCGGCTGGAGGCTTAGTGAGACTCAAGGTCCACGACTGGATGAGGGAGGTGATTAGGATTTTGTGGCCCAGACAGAGCGCTAGCATTCTGTATGTCATGGAGCAACAGGGTCCTCGAGAGAACCCTGAGGGTTACGTGGCTCGGAAGCAGCTTCTGGCCATATTAGCAGGAAAGGTCCCCCAAGCGCGGAATGGCTACAGCTTCAACAACGTAGAATTCAAGACTCTCCTTTATGGAGGCTTGAACCACGAAATTAAAATGGCTCTGGGGCTCATCGATCCTGAGACAACACCTTCGGAAAATTTTAATGACAACCTCCAGAGAGTCGCGGACCTGCTCCGTGAGGCTGGAGCCCTGAAATCCCCTCCAAAAGCAAACAGGAAAGACGCTGGGAATTGGGAGCCCATTCAGGAGGTAACTTCCCCCAATTATGCCCCCCACTCCCAGCATAGAAAATCAGCCTCAACTTCAGTCCCCAGAGGGAACTGGAACTCACGTCCCCCTCCCAGACAGGACTACAGAGCCTTGTATTGCATTGGCAGGCCAGAGAGTCCCGAGGTCCCCCAAGCAAGGCAGGGAACTCTGCACCTCAGCCCCAGGCTCCCAAGCCTGCCCCGGACAATAGTGCTCTCAGGGAGACATCCGGCGGCTTTGACCAGACTGCCCAGACCTACTCATCTGGTCGAGTACAGATCTGGGGAATGTTGAGGAGACTCGGATTGGACATGAGCCAGTTCAATGGGAGACCCACGGTCGAGCTCCTTGATGCCCTAGAAAGGCATTTACCACTGGGAAATAGCCAGCCTGTGAATGCAGTGACCAATGGTCCTCCTCCGGCTGGATACTACCCTGACTTAGAGCTCTCAGGATAGGGGTGCTCTTGCTCCTGGGATCCCCCCCGAAAGGTTGTGGCTCGACTGAAGCCCAACAGATGGGGTAGATCTAGGGTGAAGGCAGGCACTGGGACCAATAGGGAAAAGACCCCTGCCACCCCTCCTGCTGACTCCTGTGCAGAGCTGAAAGTGCTGCACCCAAACCTAATGAGATAGGGTGAGGCCACCCCAGACAATATCCGTTTGACCGGGTATGGCGGGGGGACCCAATCCACGCTCTTTAGAAAACCCAAGCGCCCCAGGCACACCAGAGCCAGGCAGAGTTCACCTCCTCCTGATTCATCCCCGAGTGCGAATCCAACCACCTCAGAGACAATAGTGCTTTCAGAGCACTGAGAAGGGGTCGCACCAGGCTAAGGTTCAGGAGGAAGCCCCCACAGAATATGACAAGGCACCAAACATTGCCAGCATGTGTGAGAGCCAGGAAGAGGAGAGCAACAGCAAGGAGAAACCAGACCCAAGTTTCCAAAGCTCGCCATTGTCCCTGTTCTGAGCCCCCGATAAGAGACCTGCAGTTTCTCCTGGAATTTTCTTGAATCCTTGGCAGAGAGTGTCCACACTCTCCATGCCCTCTTTCAATTGAATTCCACGTGGGACAGGGGATTCAAGCAGCAAAAGGCTCCTGTCCAACCAGAGCACAGGCTAGCAAAGGCACTCACCCTGGCACACCCTGTATTGACACTGCACACTCCCTTTGACTGAATTCTATCAGGGGAGACCCTAACAAACATGACTGTGAATCCCAAATACCACACGGAGGTGGATGTGGCTACTGTCTTTCCCTCCACAGAGCTATACTGATGCCAGCTCACATTCATATTCAGTGACACCCAATACCTTTTTACCCTGGTGATCTTGGGACAGGCCAAGGCAGTCTATGGCTTCGTCTCAGTCACAAGAATACCAAGAGAAAAGACCATACTTCAGGAGGCACTTGAATCAGATACAAGCCTCCACTTTGATTTGGACAAAAGGGTCTCAAGCCATGAGTAGGCATTGTCACTCTTGCCAGTAATTTCAGGGACCCACAATCAAACACATTCAAAGGACTGGAGAGGAAAGCCCCCAGGACTGGGCAGCCTCCTCCTCTGTGCAGCAGCCAAGGAGTGAGGCAACTGTCTTACTTCCCTTCATGGGCTGGCAGCCACCTTGAAGAGACTCATACTCAGGCAAAGTTTCCCCTTTTTGTATATAGCTTGTCTTAGCCGTAGTTCTAGTTGTAGTGTATATTTTGAACCTCTTCCCCCCTTTTTGCAACCAAAGCAACATAATCATCTTTGCTGCTCAGGTGATTCAGGCCAGCCTCATGGGATTAATGCACCCTGAGATCCTGAGCCTGTTAAGGGGCGATACCCGGAATCTTTTGAACACCCTGCCGCTTTGACATAGATACGACATGCCACTTGGGAGAGCCTAACTCTCAAGGTGGAAGTCATACATGAGAGGATTCTGGATCCGGTAATTTTACATCCATTATCCCATCTAGAATTCCCCTTAATTGCCGCCAATGCCACCCTGTTACCCCAACAAATGTACCATTGTCCAACGGTACACACTTTTGATTTATCCGGTTGTTTATTTCACCACCATTGGATACAGTGCTTTTGCAACATTGATGGTTTTAGTTATGGTAACGTCTCTGACTACATTGTAGTACCAGTTAATTACACAGTCATGGCCCAAAATAACAGTGAGTGCACTTGTTTAAGAACCCCATGTTCAAATGTGACTGTACTGCCTAGTGGTGCAACTGTAAGACTCAATCACATCGCCAGCAACCCTTGCTTTTGTTCTCAGCACATCCAGGATTGTTTTGGTAAAGACTTCTATCTCTGGCGGGAGATAAGAGAGTATTTTTTCCCAAAATGGATACATGCCCACGGAGTCCGAACTAGTTGGCTTCCACCTTGAAGACGAGATCCCTGTGTCTACATGGCTACGGAATCTCACCCGCCTAGCACAGAGAGTTATGGGGGTTTCACACCCCCTCCACCCGATTGCCTCAACAGTTAATCATTCAGCCAAGGTAATTGTTGAATCATCAGAAGATTTGGAAACTGCATCACAACAATCCTGGTGGGACACCTTCACTTGGACCATTTCCGCATTACAGTATTAAAGTGCTGCTATTCCACTATCAACCTCCTATGGAATTCTGGGGTTTGTAGTTTAGGGAAGGGCCCTTTGAATTCTCAGCCAAAGAGCTCTTTGGTCTCAGTAAACTACAAACCCCAGAATTCCACAGGGCATTGAAAGTGGAACAGCAGCAGTTTAACACTGTAGTGCGGAAACGTCCTTGGTCATCCACGGGACAAGCGATCGCCCACTTTGCCTTGAACCATTTAATCATTTTAGTTGTGTTCCAGGTCATACTCACCTTATGCTTAATTGGCCTTGCACAGATTTTCCAACTTCAAGCTGGTCATTTTTATTGAGAGCTCTGAGGCTCATAACGTGTAAATAGTTTATTGCTAGTGTGAAGTGTTTTGATTTGGACATCCTGCTTGGTTTCAAAAGCCTATCCGAAGGTGACCAATCTTTAGGCCTGCCTCAGGGTCCAGCTTTCTGAGGTAGGGAAGTTGCTTGCTCGGAGCCTACATGAGCCATCAGTACCATACTGGCAATGGCCCAAGCCCTCGAGTTTACATCATCAGGCTTGAAGCAAGGCTCTAGTTCTGAGCGGGGGGGGGTGTCAGGAACAGATTCACTCTCACACGGATCAACAAACTTAATAGAAGATTTATTGTAACATAGTAAGGGATGCTGTCTTCAGACGTTAAAGCTCGAGAATGGAACGTTTTCCCCCACCTTACACTTTAACATACAGTTTCTCCTAAGATAGTTGTAAAAGAACGAACGTCATCATGCCAAACGATTCCTTTGAAATTCCAGCCGGAAGGAATGGTTGGCGCCTGGGAATAGCTAACAGCCTACTATCACTATTTCCTCAGTCTATTGCTATCCTAAAACAATAAAACATGGAGGACTCCCGACAGGGGGACCTCGGCAAACAAACTGCTAAGTAGGATCTCATCCTGTTCAGGGATGAGTTTGGCTTTTTGTCTGCTAACTAGAGGCCCGCCTTGTTCTGCAACGACTTTGGATATCTCAATCCGACCTCATTCTGGGATGAGTCTGGCTAACCATGCCTAAGGACCAATGGATGGATGCGGGCTCCGATTCAGCAGCCTCGCTGTCTTCTCGGCCTTCCTACAGCCAATACTGCTCTATTCTTGGGAGCTATTTAAACCCTCGCTCCCTCTAAGATTTTTTGAATATAGTGAAACAAAATTTCAGGGTTCAACTTGAGCTCCCATCACGCTCTGAGCCAGTAATTTGCATTTTCTCTATACATTGGTTACTAACATTGTCAGTTTTCTGCAAAATAGCTACAGGTCAACCACTCCGGAGAACTGGGACACCCCTGGACCTGACCATCATCCTCAGGTACCGTGGGGGGGATGAAGAAGAAAAATCACCGCTCCAACCGGGAACCAGTCCAAAGGAGATGCCCGATCCTTCTGCTGCACCTGTGGGACCATGGGATGGGGGTAATCCAGCACCCTCTGATGGAGAAAAAGACTGTTTTACCAAAGGCTCTGATTCAAAAGACTTTTTGCCTTGCAAAATGGATGTTTCCTCCTGCAGAGATCTGCAAGATGCAAGCAATGGATAGTTAGCTTTCACTTGTTAGCTAGTCTGCAAAATTGGATACATTGTAACTTTCACTACTTTGCTTTGTTCGCTCCTACAGTGCCTCATTGGAAGGCATGCTTTGCTTCCAAGCTCAACTGTTTTGCATTGTGCCATTTACCATGATTACTCATTTACCAACAGTTCTCAATTGACGGGACAATTTGCCATTAATTATTGCTTAATTGATGTTTGTGTGAATGTGTTTAGGTTTAGGTTTTAGATAGGAATGTGTTTATATAAGATAAAAACCCCTTTCCATGTTTCCCCGAAAATTCCGTTGCATATGGAGAAATACTACTTCTGAGTCTATAGCCCCCTATCGGTGCTAAAATTGCTTTGAAATTTTTTAATTGGAAAATGTTCAGTATTGTCCCAAATCGCCCATTTTCGGGGGGGGGATTGTTACTGCAGTTGCTAGCCCGGATTTGTGGGATATTAGATATCACTTTGATATCAATAGTTTGGCCTTCTTTACCTATTCCTCTCCACGTGCTGCAAGGCCCACAGACAAGCTCGCAGACAGGTACGGCCACTAATCGCTGTAATACCACACAAATACAGGCAGGCCAGAAATAGCCGTCCCGCCGCTTCAGGAGACCTCAAGGCAAGTACCACATTATGTATGCACGCTACTTACAAAGAACTCCCTGCCTCAAGCAGGCAACTTGATTAGATGAATGCTCATCTGTTGAGCACTTGCGTTTGCATACTGGCTACTCTATTGACAATTCAGACCTAACTCAATCATGCTAAATTCGGGCCCTTTTGGAGGCTTTGTCTCCATCAAAAACTCATTGTTTTCCCCAAGTACGGACTAGCCTACGGCCACTTTTTTCCCCTATAAGAACCCCTGACTTTGAGAGCTTCCTGGGATCGCTCCCAACTTCCATCTCGTCTTACTGCCGCTTTGCTTGGCAAGCCTTCCGTTCAGCTCCACGTACTTTCATCTCTACGAACCTCTGCTGTAGACTACCCAGGCTTCAGGACAACAACAACTCCTCTAAAAATCCCTCTATCCCACTCCAATCTTTATTTTTCTAGTTATCTGAGTGTGCTGCATACACTGTTTGATTGTCTTTTTAATGAAAACAATAATTATTATTTCACTTCTGTTTGCTCCTTGACTTGTGCTGACCCCGTAGACATTGAGTGAAAGATCTCGCTCTGTTGCCCTGCCTCTCGTATTGCTAGCTTGTGCTGTTTGACTAATTTCCCCAACTTGTACAATTTAGAGTGCACTTAGGTGTCCCTCACGGTACCCCCAGAAATAGGGTAACAATGTGTTAAATGCAGTGATCCTTTGACCCCACGGCCAATGGCCAGGACTTGACCCAGCTGGCTCGATTGTGCATGTCCCTTTCGGAACTCCCTACACTGGAATCAGTCGTGGCAGTTGTAGTTGTAGAGTTTAAACCTCTTCCCCTTTTGCAACAAACACAACATAATCAGCTTTGCCGCTCAGGTGATTCAGGCCAGCCTCATGGGATTAATGCAGCCTAAGTCCTGAGCCTGTTAAGAGAATGCTACGCGGAATCTTTGGAACACCCTGTCACTTTGGCACAGATACGACATGCCACTTGGGAGAGCCTAACTCTCAAGGTGGAAGTCATAAGAGAGGATTCTGGATCCGGTAATTTTACATCCATTATCCCATCTAGGACTCCCCTTAATAGCTGCCGATGCCACCTTACTACCTCAACAAATGTACCATTGGTCCAACAGTACACTCTTTTGATCTATCCGGTTGTTTATTTCACCAACATTGGATACAGTTCTTTCGCAATATTGACAGTTTTAGTTATGGTAACATCTCTGAATATGTAGTAGTACTGGTTAATTACACAATCATGGCCCAGATCAACAGTGAGTGCTTTTGTTTAAGAACCCCGTGTTCAAATATGACTGTACTGCCTAGTGGTGCGACCGTAAGACAACCACACCACCAGCAACCCTTGCTTTTGTTTTCAGCACGTCCAGGATTGTTTTGGTAAAAACTTTTATCTCTGGCGGGAGATAAGAGATTATGTTTTGTAAAGTGTACACGTGCCCACGGAGTCCGAACTAGTTGGATTGCACCTGGAAGACAGATTTCCGTGTCTACATGGCTATAGAATCTCACCCACCTGGCACAAAAAGTACTGGAGGTTTTGCACTCCTTCCACCAGATTGCCTTACAGTTAACCATTCAGCCAAGGTAATTGTTGAATCATCAGAAGATTTGGAAACCGCATCACAACAATCCTGGTGGGACACCTTAACTTGGTCGTCCCCGGGGCGAGCGATCGCCCACTTCACCTTGCTCCCTTTAATTATACTAGTAGTATTTCAGGTCATACTAGCCCTATGCTTAATTGGCCTCGCACTGTGGGTCAAGAAACAGATTTTCCATCTTCAAGCTGGCCATTTTTTCTGAAAGCTCTGAGGCTCGTAATGTGTAAATGGTTTATTGATAACGTTAGGTGTTTTAAATTTTTGATGTCCCACTTGGTTTCAAAAGCCTATCTGAAGGCGACCAATTTTCAGGCCTGCCTCGGAGTCCAGCTCACTCGGAACCTACATCAAGCCATCAGTACCATACCTACAACAGCCCCAAGCCCTCGGGAATACATCATCAGGCTTGGAGCTTCGGCTCTAGGTCTGAGCGAAGGGGGGCAGCTCGGCGAGCATCCACCAAGTGGAATCCCATCCTGTTAGGAGGGTCTTTTTGTCCATGCCTGTGTTAACAGCTAGCTTTTCAAGCTGACCTTATTTTGAACATCAAGCTAGGCATGGTCGCGTTGGCATGGCTTCTCGTCGGAATCAGCCTCCAAGGACCAATGGATGGATGCGGGTTCCGAATTAGCAGCCTCACTACCTGAATAGGCCATGCTAAGGCCAATACATCTCTATTCTTGGGAGCTATTTAAACCTCTGCTCCCTCTTAGACTTTTCAGTCACAGTGAAGCAAGATTTCAGGGTTCAACTTGAACTCCCATCAGCCTCTGAGCCAATAATTTGCATTTTCTTTATTCATTGGCTACTAACCTTTCAGTTTTCTAAAAAGTTTTCTACAGGAGAACCTGGACAACCCCCCACCTATCATCACCCCCGGGTACTGTGGGGGGGGTGAAGAAGAAAAATTGCAGCTCCAATTGGGAGCCAGTCCATGGAGATGCCCCCTCCGCTGAGCTGTGGGACCATGGGGTCCAGATACCCTCTGACGGAGATAAAGACTGTTTTTGCCAAAAGACTCAGATTTAAAAGGACTATTGCCTTTCTGAATGGTCTATTCCTCATGCCAAGATCTGCAAGATGCACGCAGTGGATAGTTAGCTTTCAATTGTTAGCTAGTCTGCAAAATTGGATACAATGTAGCCATCACCTCTTTGCTTTGCTCTTTCCTGCAGTGCCTCATTGGAAAGCACGCTTTTGCTTCCACATTCAACTGTTTTGCATTGTGCTAGTTACTGTAATTGCTCATTTACAGATGGTTCTCAATTGATGGGACAATTTGCTATTGATTATTGCTTAATATGCTTTTGGTGTGAATGTGTTTAGGTTTAAGTTTAGTTAGGAATGTATTTATAAGATAGAAACTCTTTGTGTTCCCTGAAAGTTCCCTTGCATGTGGAGAAATGCTACCTCTGAGCCTGTAGGCCCCTATTCAGTGCTAAAATTGCTTTGAAATGTTTAATTGGAAAATGTTTGATATAGTCCCAAATCACCCATTTTCAGGGGGGATTGTTACTGTAGTTTCTAGCCTGGACTTGTGGGATATTAGATATAATTTTGATATCAATAATTTGGCCTACTTATACCCCTCTGTTCTCCACGTGCTTGCGGGGGCCCCGGACAAGCTTGCAGACAGGCACAACCGCTAATCGCTGTAATATTCTACACAAATACAGGCAGGCCAGAAATAGCCGTCCCGTCACTTCAGGAGACCTCAAGGCAAGTAACACATTATGTATGCATGCTACTTACAAAGAACTCCCTGACCCGAGCAGGCAGCTTTATTAGGCGAATACTCATCTGTCAAGCACTCTGCGTTTGCATACTGGCTACTCTATTGACAATTCGGACCTAACTCAATAATGTAAAATTCTGACATTTTGGAGGCTTTGTCTCCAGCCCGAAACTCATTGTTTTCCCCAAGTACGGACTAGTCTATGGCCACATTTTCCCCTACAAGAACCCCTGACTTTGAGAGCTTCCTTGGATTGCTCCCGACTTCCATCCCATCTTGCTGCCACTTTGCTTGGCGAGCTTTCCTCTCAGCTCCACGTGTTGAGAAACTTCATATCCACGAACTTCTCCTTCAGACTACCCAGGCTTCAGGACAGGTGTAGGACCCATACCAAAAACCTCCTCTAAAAATCTCTCTATCCAACTCCAACCTTTATTTCTATAGTTCTCTGTGTGAGTGTGTTGCATACACTTGTTTGGCTGTATTTTAATAAAAACAACAATTATTAATTTACTTCTGTTTGCTCCTTGACTCGGCCTGACCCTATAGACCTTGGGTAAAATATCTTGCTCCATTGCCCTGCCTCTCGTATTGCTAACTTTGCTCTCTTGACTAATTCCCAACTTTGTAATTTGGAGCGCACTTAGGTGTCCCTCATGGGACCCCCAGAAATCAGGGTAACTGGTTCCTGCATAGCAGGGGGTTGGACTGGATGGCCAACTCTATGAACTCTATGAACAATAAGGCAAATAAATAATAAAAATAGCAATAATACCAAACACTAAAAATACCATAGTGAAGCAGGTTTAAAGAGGATACAGTGCAAAAAGAGAAAACAGCAGTAGGTAAGCTCACAATAGAAAGCTAGCCTTATAGAGGCTGCACAGCTGATCCCAATAACATATATAGCTGAAGGTCATTTCCAACTCAGTAACACCTACAATGACAAAAATTGTAAATCTTGTCCATATTCTAACAGAAAAAGCCTTTGAAAATTTGAATTGGGTCAATTTGTTCAGAATTCTACAGAAAATGAGTTTTAGAGATAACTTTATTCTGTGGATTAAAGCAATTTACAATACAAAAAGAAAATATTTGTTTACTGGCAAGTTGAGTAACCCATGCAACATTCAAAAAAGCACTAGACAAGGAAGTACACTTTTACCCCTTCTGTTTATTTTATTTTACAAAGTGTTAGACACAGCAATAAGGCAAGATGGAAGAATAAAGAGTATCAGAATAAAAAAGGAAATCTATAAGTTAAGAGTATTTGCAGATGACTTAGTGATGGGGGGGTTACCCTGTTTACTGAGGGTCCCGGGAGGGACACCAAAATAACCTTACAATTATAAGATGGGGAAATTAGTCGTAGTTGGCACTACGAGAGGCAGGGTAATGCAGCAGGATCTTGTAACCCAATATTTACGGGGTCAGGCCAAGTCAAGGTGTTACCTTGTATGTTGGGGGTCCCGGGAGGGGCACCCAAATTACCAAATAAAAACACGTTGGGGGAATTTAGCTTGAGCGCTCTCTTGGCTAAACGAGAGGCAGGGTAACGTTAGCAAGGATCTTTTAACCCAATGTCTACGGCTTCAGGTCAGAGAGCAAGCAAGCAAGTTTAAAAGTAACAAAAATAACAATTTTATTGAAAGATAAGACAACACACACACTAGCTAACTTGGAAACAGAAATAGAGAGCTTAGGGAATGGGTAATATGACACCTGGTCTTGCAGTCCTGGAGAGAAAGACAGGGTTCCGAGAAGGGCAGCAGACTCAGTTATGTAGAACTGAGGGGACAACTTCACTGGACAGAGTGGCAGCAAGGCAGGATGGAAGTCCAGGGTGATCCGAGGAAGTCCCAAAAATGGGGACCTTTTATAGGGTGCATTTTACCTACAGGCTACGTTATACTCAGTGAGAACAAAGGAAATTTGGAGTTGAACAAAGGAGTTGGAAATGGTCAAGTTTTGCATGATTGGTTTAGCTCTTGATGACAATTGCATGGCCAGTTCGTTAATAGCCCGATACAAAGGAATGGCTTGGCTCTCAGCCATGTGGCTTTGTGTGGATATGAGCAGAGCAATGCCAGTTTGAAGGGAGGTTTTTTCCCTAAAGCAATGGAGAGGCTTAAGTTGCCTGCCTGAATGAGGTTTTGGAATGTAACGGCCGCGCCCCAGACGTGCTTGTCCAGGGGACCTCTGCAAACATGTGGAGTGTGGTGGCAGAGAAAGGTCAAGCAAAGGCCAAATTATTTGATATCAAAAGGATATCTAGTGCTCTCATCAGACATATCATAACCGTGATAACAAAGGAGCAAACCATGTTGGAAATTAATGAAATGATCTTTATTAAATACAGGCACACAATGTAAGCAACACACGCACACAGATAACTAAGGAACATAAAGGGGTGAGTATGATTCAGAGGGATAGTTGATTCGGGTGATACGGAACCTGTTCCTGGAGCCCGGAAAGAAGATAGAGAGCGAAGCTGAGGTGCGATGTACCTCAGCTACCGGAACTGAGGGGAAGGCTCGCCAAGCAGAGCGGTGGCAAGGTGGGATGGAACTCAGGAGCGATCCGAGGATGGTCTCGGAATCAGGAGTTTTTATAGGGAGAAATGTGACTGCAGGCTATGCCATACTTGGGGAGAACAATGTGTTTTAGGAGCAGAACAAAGCTTTGGAAAGGTCAGAATTTAGCATGATTGAGTTAAGTCCGAACTGACAAAGAGTTAGCCAGTATGCAAATGCTCAGTGCTTGGCAGTTGAGTATTCAGCTTGACAGGTTGCCTGCTCGGAGCAGGGAGTCCTTTGTAAACACCGTGCATAGATAATGAAGGGGTTTGCAGAGAGGTCTCCTAAAGCAAGGATCTGGCTATTTCTGGCCTGCCTGGGTGGAGAATAGAATGTCCAGCAATTAGTGGCCGAGCTAGCTCTGTGCTTGTCTGGGGGCCTCACAAACACGTGGAGGGGGTGGTGGAAGAGAGCCAAATTATGATATCAAAATGATATCTGGGGGTATCTCCAGGTAGGCCTAAACTGCAGTAACAGGGGGAGGAATCCCATTGACTGCATTGAATTTCTGTCAGAAAGATTCAGAAAATGTTTAAAGAGATGGCTGAATTTAAGATCAAGAAAAAAATATAATAATAATAAAGAATATCAGAAAGGAAAAACAACTACAACTGATGGATAAATCAGGTTGAAACAAAGAAAAAAATGAAATAGTTGGGCATTGTGATGACAAACATGAACTGTATGCTGTTGAAGAATAATTACATTAAAACATGGAATTGTATTAAGAAGGTATTGCAAAGATGGAGAAAACTTAAATTATCATTATATGGCATAATTTCTGGTGATCAAAATGAATGTCCTACCTCCAACTGAGAATGTTATATTTCATCCAGACTATAACAGCTTTGACCAGTGATGTCTTATGGCATAATGACATACCAAAATTCATATGGCAAGGGAATAAACCTACAGTAAAATATAAATGTTTACAAGACACTAAAGAAAGAGGAACATGGGAATTACTGTACTGTAAACTGTATTTTTCTGCATGTTGTTTGGTATGGCTGAAAGAATGGATTATGCTGACAAATAAGAGAGTGTTGGAATTAGAAAAGCATGAATTGAAACTTGGGTGACATGATTATTCTGGTATGAAAAATCTAAAGTGAAGGTGAACTTTACTAATCATTATGTGTGAAAAGGTTTTTTAAGAACATGGAATAGATATAAATTAAGGCTATGTCCAAAAATACCCTAGTTTTATAAGAAGGAACTGTTTTATAGGAAAGAGATGGCGGTAAAAGAAAAATAGGCAACCTACCAAGAACTTCTAGAAATCAAACAAGAATCAAGTTGGCAGAAGAAATAACATCCAACAGTTATTTTACAGACAGATAGATAAAATGGATAAAAAAAACCCTGTGTGGTTTTGCATTCATGAAGTCTGGTTTTGAAGAGCAGTTGTGCTCACATGATGAACATTGGAATGGTAAGATGTATATATTTTTTTATAAAGTGAGAGAAGGAAGAAGAGGTGGACAAGGATTGTATGAAAAAGCAGGCACAAAACATTGTCCTTAACATACAGTTGGAGCAATGGGAAAAATGTGGTTGGAGGGAATTAACATGATATTATGTTACAATCTCAAAAAGGACTTTTATAATATATTGTATTGTTGGTATTTGATACCAGAAAAATTGGCCAAAATGCTTAATGAAGTTTATATGTTGTAAATGCAAACAAGTGGGATATTTTTACTACAAGTGGTGGTAAAGGCCAAAAAATTCTGGAATCAAACACATTCTATGGTGTACAAAATGGTGAAAGTTAGCTGACTAGTAGAAGATGACCTGGGGAAGAACTATGGCAAGTTATTAATATACATGACCACCAAAGCAGGATTATTATGTGCCCAGATGTGGAAGAATAGAGAACAGAGAAATAGAGAGTAGAAAAACACCAGTGAAAGAGGACTGTCTCTTCAAATTGATGGCCTAGCTGAAATGGACAAACTGACAGCATGGAAAACTGACAGAGAAAAACCAGTAGTGACTTTTGTGAGAAGCTGGGAACCTTAGATTTGCTTTTTGCAAGCAAAAGATTACAATATGTTAACTGTTTGATTTGGCAGACAAAATCACTCAGATTTGCTCTGACTTGGATGCTGTAGTTGAGATAAGTCCAGTAGACGTAATCTTGGCACCTGCTTGTCCTATATTAATGGATTTGTTTCAGTTTCTGCAGCCTGAGGATGTGGACATGATCCTTGGAGAGATGAGAACCACCATACATATACTGGACCCCAGCCCATCCTGGCTTCTGAAAAGAATCAGAGGGGGACTGGCTGACTGGGTAAAGAGAATGGTGAATGCCTCACTGTAGCAAGGAAAGTTTCCAGCATGCCTAAAAGAAGTTGTGGTGAGGCCATTATTAAAGAAAGCCCTGCCTGGATCTCATCATCCTGAATAATTATCGGCCAGTCTCCAATATCCCTTTCTTAGGCAGGGTTCTGGAGTGTGTGGTGGCCTCCCAGCTCCAAGAGTTTTTGAATGAAATGGATTATCTAGATCCATGCAATCTGGCTTCAGACCTGTTTATGGGATGGAGACAGCTTTGGTCGCCTTGACCAAACACCAGGAACAAGATAGGGGGAGTGTGTCTCTGTTGGTTCTGCTGGGCCTCTTAGCGGTTTTTGATACCACTGACCATAGTATCCTTCTGGGCTGAGTCTCTGGGATGGGACTTAGGGGCACTGTTATGCAATGATTCTGGTCATTCCTGGAAGGGAGAACTCAAAATGTAGTGCTGGGGGACTCCTGTTCAACTCCCTGGCCATTAGCCTGTGGGGTTCCTCAGGGTTCTGTTTTGTCCCCCATGCTGTTTAACACCTACATGAAATGGCTGGGAGAGGTCATCTGGAGTTTTTGGGGTTTGGTGTCACCATTATGCTGATGACACCCAACTCAATCTCTCCTTTCATCTTATTCCAAGGAAGCTGTCTCAGTCTTGAACCAATGTCTGCTGTCAGTAACGGACTAGATGAGGGCAAGCAAATTGAAGCTTAATCCAGACAAGACAGAGGTGCTCCTGGTTAGTCGAAAGGCAGATCAGGGAATAGGGACTTTGCTTGTGCTGGATGGAGTTACACTCCCTTGAAATCTGAGACTCGCATGTTACCCTGTATTATTGGGGTCCCGGGAGGGACGCCCAAATAACCAAATACAAACACAAGATGGGGAAATTAAATCGAGCACTCTCTTAAGCTAAACGAGAGGCAGGGTAACTTAGCAAGGATCTTGCAACTCTGTGTCTACAGCGCCAGGTCAGAAGAGCAGTCAGACAAGTTAACAGTAACAAAAATGATAGCTTTATTAAAGGACAAACAAATAAGACACCACATGCACACAGCTAACTGGAAATGGAAATGAGAGATTTCGGGGGGAAATAGGTGATACAACACCCTATCTCGTAGTCCTGGAGAGAAGCAGAGGTGGAGGGGAAGAAAACTCAGCGTTGTTCACTAAGGGGAGTTCTTCAAACAAACTGACAGCAAGGCGGGATGGAAGTCCAAAGTAGTCTGAAGTAGTCCTCGGAATCAGGGGTTTTTTATAGGGTGGATTGTACCTACAGGCCATGCCATGCTCGGTGAGAACAAAGGAAATTTGGAGCTGGACAAAAGCATTGGAAAAGGTCAGGTTTTACATGATGAGCTTAGCGCTGGGTGACAATAGTATGGCCAGTATGCTAATGGCTCAACATAAAGAAAGTGCCGGCTGTTGGCCGAGCGTCTTTGCGTAAAGTCATGCTTAGCAAGGTGTATCTGCAAGAAAATGGTCCCTGAAACAACGGAGAGGCATTAAGTTGTTACTGCGGTTATGATATGTCTGGTGAGAGCACTAGATATCCTTTTGGTATCAAATAATTTGGCCTTTACTTGACCTTTCTCTGCCACCCTGCTCCACGTGTTTGCAGAGGTCCACCGGACAAGCACGTATTAGGTGCGACCGTTAATGGTTGTAAATTCCAAACCTCATTTAGGCAGGCAACTTAAGCCTCTCCGATGCTTCAGAGAACACCTTCTTGCAAACCAGCCTTGCTCAGCGCGAATCTACACAAAGATGCTCTCCCAAGAGGCTGAGCCATTCCTTTCTCTTGAGCCATTTGCATACTGGCCATACTATTGTCATCAAGCACTAAGCTCATCATGTAAACTTGACCTTTTCCAACTCCTTTGTCCAGCTCCAAATTACCTTTGTTCTCACCGAGCATGGCATGACCTGTAGGTACAATCCACCCTATAAAAAACCCCTGATTCCAAGTGCTCCTCGGAACACTTTGGATCACTCTGGACTTCCATCTAGCCTTGCTGCTGCTCTGTCCAGTGAAGTTTTCCCCTCAGTTCCCAATAACTGAGTCTGCCTCCCTCCTTGGATTACTTGCTGGATCGCTCCTGAGTTTCATCCAGCCTTGTTGTTGGTTTGTCCAGTGAGCTCCTCTCAGCAAACCGCACTGAGCTTTCTTCCCATCAACCTCCATCTCTCTCCAGGACTATGAGACCAGGTGTTGTATTACCCATTCCCCCAAACCTCTCTTTTCTATTTCCAGTTATCTGTGTGCTCTCAGAAGGTCAGAGCGTTTAAATAGGAAACACCAAGCAATCAAGCTCCAGCTGAGGTAGCACCTGGGTGAGGGCCTGCTTAATAAAAGCACTCACTCAGCCTTGGGTCTTTGTTGGCTCACAACTGTCTATTTTGGGTGTGCCTGTTGGGCTACTGGGGCCCTTGCCTTGCTTCCTGGAACGCTGCCCGGCCGGCTGAGGAACAAGCTCCGTGGTACGTGGACTTTGTTTGCTGTTTGCCTGGCTGTGCCGTAACAGCCAGGGGTATCCTTGCTGCAAAAGTCTCTTTAATTTACTGCTGCCTTACCTACTTACTGCTGAAGTAAAGCCCTTTGATTTATTGCCTGTCTGCCTTATCTGTGAAAAGACCTATTAGCTGGCTCTTGGCTGCCTGCCACGCCTTGGTGCTGACAGTGCCTGATTACGTGCTTGGCCGGTGGCCCTTGCAAACATGTGGAGCTGGGTGGCAGAGGAGGTCAAGTAAACGCCAAATAAGTTTGATATCAAGCGATATCTAGTGCTATCACCAGGCATGTCATAACAGTGATAACACGCAGCCTTAGTGTTCTCCTGGACTCAACTCTGAGCCTGGATGCCCAAGTCACAGCAGTGGCCAGAAGTGCATTTGCACAGTTAAAACTTGTGTGCCAGCTGTGTCTGTTCCTTGGGACATCAGATCGGCTTCAGTGGCACACACCTTGATTACATCTTGGTTGGGTTACTGTAACTTGCTCTACGTGTCATGTCCAGGGCAGATCAGGACTTACTCACAAGGCAAGAGTGGTGAAATGTCCAAACAGAATTCAGGTTTCAGAGCAAACAAACCCAAAGAGCAAATCCAAGTCATAATCAAACAGGCAGAGGCTCAAGGTAAGCCAGGTACAAGAGAACACAGTGCAGGGCTTCACATCTGGAAAGATCAGTTGCTGAGCCTGAAAGGAAAGGGTCAGCTGAAAGTCTTTTATTTTACTGATGCTGTTGCCACAGGTGTTCCTTCATTAGGGCTCATTTGTTACTTAACTGCACTGAGCAGCACAGCCCCTCTTTCTGATATCTCTCTGGCATGGTAAGTGTCTGTTGTCTCATCTTCTGATATTTGTTTCCCTTGTTCAGGCCCCTGCTGTTGTTTGGTATCTTCTTCTGAGCAAGTTTCTGGGGAAACTCTTGCCTCTGGAGAAATTTCTGCCTTGAATTTAGAATCCTCCTCATCACAGCCAGGGTCTCCAAGGTGAGGCTGCCTTTGGAAACTGTTCTGAAACTTCAGCAGATTCAAAACACAGCAGCCAGAATGCTGACCGTGTCAGAGTCCAACTCCCAGCCTGTGCCTCTCTGCCAGAAAGGCAAGAAAGGTGATAGTACTTGCCCAAGAGGAGGAGGCAGTGGGGAGTGTCCAATGCAAACAATCAGTTGAAGCACTGAGTTGAGCTGAAGTCAAGGTCAAATCCAAAAGGTCCAGAATATTGAAGGTCTATCCAAAAGGGGTCAAGAGATCTGGAAAGCAAGGGTTGTGAGGGCTTGGACAGCGATTTGCTACAAGCAAATGGCAAGCCACACTGAGAGACTTATATAGCCAACAGAAACAAGTGTTACTCATTATAGTTCTCTTTTCTCAAGCGTAAAAAGGTCTTGGTGCACATCTGGTGTTCATATTCCATTAAGGGAATTGGAGACAGTTCTGACCATGCAGTATAAATTCATTGGGCTGTTCTGCTCAACTCACCCCGCCACTGAAATGGACAGTAGTGGCTATACAGCTTCACTGATGCCAACCTATCAGCCCCCATACCAAGGTGCTCTAGGGTACCCTCTGTTCTGTGCAAGGAATCAGCTCAAGAGGGTACCATTAGCCTAGTGTTATACAGATAACCCTTTCTGCCACTACCATGTGCATACTCAGCAGCCTCAGACACAACAAACTGGGGCCTGCCTCCTTGCATATGCCTTCATACCCAAGGTCTTCATACCCTGGATGTGTGGGAAAGTACAGTGGTCAAGCACTCTTTAAAGCAGGCACTGGTACACCCACGTTAATCCCACATGTCCCTTGGCTCTCACCACTGGTGAAGTTGCATTGTCCACTGGATGCAGGCTGGCTGAATGTCTCCATGCTCTGGTTCTCTGGGTCATGCATCCCTGCCTCTGCCAGTGACCCTGTCAGGGAAAAGATAAATTGCCATTGACTTGTGAGGGAGAGGAGAACCTGACTGGTCATGCAGGGGGATTTCAGGGCACCACTGCTGGGGGATTTACTAGGAGTCCTCTAGGGAGAGAAGGGAAACACTGGCTCACACCTATGGTGTGCTGCAGTAAAGCCAACATCATGTACGCTGCTGCCCATGAGTGCATATCTGTAGACATTGCTGAACTCCCTGGCTCTGGGAGGCATCTATGGTCTCTTGGTCCACCATAGCAGCTCCCTTCCTTTCTTTGTCCCTGTTCCCCTGCACAGCTAGTTTAAGGCTGCAGCACACACATTTGGGCACCATGCTGGCATCCCCATGCAGGATCCTATGGAAGGCATTGTAGTAGGGTAAGACTCTGCCCCTACCAGTCAAGCTGTTTTGGGCTATGACACACTTGTACACAAAATGTATAACCTTTGTTTTGGAGAGGCATTCGATGGCAGTGTGATTGTGCCTCCTTTTCTGAATCTCCCTAGAGATGCTCTCAAAAATGTCCCTGTTCCTGTGGCTGGCCCACAAATCCTCCTGCACTCTAGCCTCTCCCCAGATATGCAGGGGCTCCCGAACTTCAGCCAGCCTCTCCCTTGAATTTTGCTAGTGGAGACTTCTATGTCCATTCCCCTTTTTTTCCTGTTAAAGAAAAAGGGCTGTTTTCAAGTTTGGACCAGTAAGGTTACACAACACAGGCAGCGTTCTCAGATGCAGCTACAGGTTAGTGTTACAGTGCTGTAATGGTACACTGCTGGCAGGAAAATGGCATCTTTCTTGTCAGTGGTTTTAGAAACTGCCAGCCACCAGTATGCAGTGACGGTGAGGGTTGTGTGCGTCAGTTGCTAATTACGTTCCCAGCTGTTGTCCCTAGGCCCCCTAGAGGGCAAAATGGGTTTTCTGTGGGATGGAGCTAGAGGAAGTGGTCATGAGGCTTTTGCAGGTGTTCTGAGATGTCGATTGTCAGTGTTTGACAGGGGAGTGTGTGAGTGGCTCTCTTGCTGACTGCCAGTATATCTATCTGCCTGCTTGTCTGTCTGTTGGTATGCCTAGGGAGGGGAGCTTGTGGGGCACTACAGAGGTGAAAGCAGTGCCTTCCCTAGTTGCAGAAAGCCCAGACCTTCTATGAGTGGATGGCCACAGACCTGTTTGTGAAGGGTTTCCCCAGGATTGCAGTCCAAGTGAACATGAAATTCAAGGTGCTCGAGTGCTAGGTTTTTTTTTTTTTTTTAATGCCATGGAGGTCTTTGATGGCTGGCCTCCCATAAACATCAGGCTGAAGTTCTTCACAGTGATGCCTTGGCTGTAGAAGGTGGCTGGGTGCCCCAGATGTAGCAACTGCCACAAATGCAGTGAGTGTTCCCAAAAGCTGTCCGTTTGTGTCATGTGTGGATCTGTGTGAGAGAATACACCAAGAGCAGCATTGGAAGGCTCAGTTCATGAGTAGCTGACCACAGCAAAGCAAGGTCCCGGAAAAGATACCAGAGACATGGGGTAAGCCTGTTTAGAACCAGCACGTGTTGGATCAGGGTGAACGGCTGGAGGAATATTCTTAGGGGAAAAAGAATACATTGGGGGACCAACAGCAGCACATGTGTGAGTGTGCAGGTATGGTCATGGTCTGAGTGAAGGGAAAAAGTTGAAGGCATTTGGTAACAGCTAGGAGACCTCAACACAAAGGATCAGTGGTGTATCTCTCTGTTCAAGTTCTGACTAGGGAAAACCTACAGGATGATTGCACCACAGCAGTGCCATGACCTGGATGATTCCTAAAAGGAAACCAATGCTGGGTTCCTCCCATCAGGTACACCCAAGTCTAGCAAAAGAAAGAGAGAGAGACAAAGGGAAAAGGTGGCTGTTTGGGTGACCCAAGGGGTGGCTTGCTGTCATTTTACCTTCCCAGTGATGCCCCCTGTTGTGAATGTTCCTGCACAGGTACACTATAGTGTTTCTGCTGTATAACTCTTAGAGCCTTTTTTAAAAAATAAATAAATAAACAAAATTTCTACCTCACAGGAGACATTGGAATAAACATGGAGTGATGATCGATTTCACACTTACCATTACATGTGATCCTCTCTCCACTTCTCCTTCCAAGTTCGCCCCTAGAGACCCAGCAATGCCTGTTGGTTGTTGGGCAGAGATCACCCTGGGAGTTGCTGAGGGAAGGACAAGGACAGTCACACTTCACCCACTCATGGATCCACAACGACAGGAAGCACTATCAAGTGCTATTTGTTGGTGAATTGAGAGATTTTGGTAGTGAAATTCTCTCTCAATCAGCAGAGTATCTTCGTAACTGCACAGAAACGGAAGATTACCAGTACCACTTCTATCACTCCACCCCAAACACACTTAATCTAGCTCAAAATAAACACAAAAACAGTTTGGTTAAAATATAAAAGAGTTTACTCACAAAATCTTGTGCATAATCTACACAGGTTCAATTCTTGAAGAAAGTAGGAAGAAAATTAAGCACTCACATGCTTGCTGAAAATAATCCCTGTTAGGAGATCTCAGAGCATGCTTTCAGGTCAAAAGGCAAAGGCAAAAGATGAGGAGTAAGTGGCAAGAGAACCTTTTTAAGAACAAAGAAGGTGTACATGCTGGAGGAAGAGGTATTGACCAAAACAAACAGGAAGTTTTCTCTAGGCTATCTCTCTATGCCTACAATAAACATGCAAACAAACTAGCCAGTTAATTAGGCATGCAAAGGTTGCCACTCCAACACTATTAAGGAACCACACTGACCCAGCCAACAGGGTTATAGCACTAAAGGAGGCTCTTAGCAGATTTTTTCTGGAAATGAAATAGGGTGGATTCGCAACATTTGGGAATGCAACAGCAGCTGGATAGTGATGATGTCATGCTGTAGTGTGCTTCCTGGACTGGGAACAACCCATTGTTGTGGTGGAATGATGATGTCATGCGGAAAGGGCCATGGTTTTTGTATCTATTGAAGCCAATGGCAGCCACTGTCCCAGTTGAACACATTCTTCCTCCATGCTGCTAATAGTAATCAGTTTTATTTGTTGGGCATGTCTTCAACAGCTATAGAAACTGATACTATGTGTTGCCATTGTTCTTGCCACTAACACAACTATTGTTGCTCTTGCCCCTACAGTTGCTTATAGTTACACGGTTCTTAAGAGATTCATATATATTATGTAAAGACATTGCAGAAGTATAATACTTGCTATTTTTATGTTTGTTGGCGTCTTCCTTCTCCTTTTGCTCACAATCTGCCTCACCAATGGGCAGAGCAAGGCAAGTGTTTGAGGCAGTAGATTTTAAGTGTTTTGAAAAGGCAGCAAATGGCTAGTTATTTAATGTATAGTGATTTAATTTTTAATGCCAGTAAAAGGAAGGTGGCTTAGGGGAATGTCCTGTTTCACATGTCAAAATACCATGGTCAGCTTTTCAGGTGGTATATGTTGGGCTAGTGGGAGCCATTTGCTCTTCTGTCTCAGACTGCAATATATCTTGGGCCAATTTTGAGCTTTTGTTAAAGCTTCTTGTTTGTTAAACAACATATATCTTCTGACTGAAAACATGACATTTCACCATATTGTACTCCTGACACGCTAATTTAACAGTTTTTGTTAATAATAATATTTAATAATGCTGAATAGTTTTAACTATTTAATTATTTGATGGATCAATTAAAATTGTATTAAAAGTACATTACAGCGTAAAATTAGCAAATTTTCTTCAAAATGCATATTTAACATTAACAGTAACAACAATGTATCCAAGTTCTGAATGCCTGATTTATCCATATATAAAAAAGCCAGTGTATTCATTCCAGGATACAGAAAATGCAGTTTCAAAGTTTTTTGTGAGGCAAGTCAAGAGCACTGAGGATTGTATTAAATGTGTCTAGTATAACTGAAGACCTCAGCCTTTTTTATTCTAAAGTAAATGAAAACAGGCCTGATCATGCTTGAAATTCAACCTGGAACTAAGCCATTACACAGATTAAAATGGTCTGTCATAATTTTAATTTTGTATCATACTACTTGGGCAGAATAAAATTCTACTATTCATTAGATGGAGAGAGCACAATAAACAGACAACATTCCATACTAATGGCTTTAATCAAATTTCTTCACTGCAGATATTATGCAGGCAGGAAACAGACTGCGGAAAAGCTGTAGAATACTGATTTGTAGATATGGGTGTTAGGAAAGAGCTATAATACAATAATTTGTAAAAGCAGAATGTTCATTTTTAATTTCTCTTGTCCGAAAAGGATTTAAAAAAAAAACTTTTGCATGCTCAATGCAATTGTTCCATGCATGGTCATTGCCTGATTATCAGGTATACCAATCACAGTCATGTTTTAGACATGGAAGGAAACAGTCAATGAATGGCAATGGTAGAACAACGTCTAAATGACACAGGAAATATGCCAAAGAGAACAGATGCAAACACACCATTAACTGTAAAGACTGTTGTAAAGCAATCATCATAAGCATGGTATGATGTACAGAATAGCTTCATGTCCCAGTAATTGGGCTTAGAATTTTCAAATGCTTCATTCAGAAATATTGAAGAAAACAGCTTCACACTTTGGCAATTGCCAAGACTAAAGAGCTATTGGATTTACAGTACTATATGAGCCTTTACATTTCAAAATTAATGTGCACTGCTATCCCATTTGCTGGTAACTTAACACTTTTTCCGGACTCCTCATCCTCTCCTCCCATGTTCTTTGCCAACAGTGTAACCTTGCAGCCACATCTGTTTTGTAATCATAGAATCATAGCATCATAGAGTTGGAAGAGACCCCGGGGGCCATCCAGTCCAACCCACTACCATGCAGGAATACACATCATGGCATTATTACGGATCATTAACCAAATGTTCCTAGGCTCCCAGCTTCCCATATATCACCTCATTCCATCCTTCCTCCCTACGCAACCTGCCCTACCAATAGACAGTACCCAAGCGCTGGTGTATGACTGTAAATAAGGCAGGGAGAGCACATCTGTCAGGAACTGAATTCACACACACAAATATAACAGTGCATAAACACTATTTATTAGGAGAGTGATACATAGTATGGGACTTCAGTGAGTCAACTGGAGGCAATTAGCAAAATTCAAAACATAAAAGGCAAAGAGTTTCTCATCCTGCCCGCAAGAGACCTTGAAGTTCTAGTTTAGCCTGATAGCGCTTATCACTACATTCCTAGCTTTGTTTATCTAACGGTCTCTGGTTCTCATACCTTGTTACAAGCAAGCTGCTACTTAACTCGTACTACATGTCCCATAACTAAAATATAAAGGACTGCCCGACAACATCTGACCTGACACACAGTGGCCAATACATTTTGGAGCTCCTTGAAAATGAGAGTTTAAGTCTACCAGTAGTTCAAATTATCTGTAATCAATTTTTGACAGAAGAGAGATTAAAGGAAAAAGAACACTGTGTGGTGAGTTCTATCATAGGGAAACTATTTGTTTGATTAAAAATTAAAAGCATTTCCAGATGTCTGAATGGACATCTCTACTAACTATAGAATTGATTTAAATGCTTTTACCAGAAGTTGGTGGGAGCTTGCCAGGAGTATAAATTTTCAATGAAGTAGCTGTCTTAGTCTTTTGCAGCATAAAAAGGAAGAAGAATGGGGGTGTCATGTGCTGTATGACCCAATATTTATGAACACACTCTGAGGTTTACGGTAGTGTTTATTCAAGAATTAAAACAGTGATGACAGCACCCTTCCACAGAGGTTGCTGAATCTGCCCCCATCCATCAATTACCAAATACTGTTTTTGCTGTCATATAAGACTCACTTTTTTCCTGAAAAATACTCTTTGAAAATGGGGTACATCTTATACACCAATGTGTCTTATACACCGGCAAATAGTATTTGTCAGTGTATTAATGGGGTGCATCTGGTACACAGGTGTGTCTTATATGCCAGCAAATATGGTAACAGCACGTGATCTATGGGATACAATTCCAGCTTTCAGTAATCATTACATACATTCCAGGCTGCTCGTGAAGCTTGTTAAGCATATACATTTGAATACACAATACTCAAGTGTTATGGCCCCATGCAGCCCACAAAATTGATATGGTTTAATTGGCAATATTATTTAATTGGCACTACATTAATTGGCATTGATATAAATTGGAAACCTGAAGTGACTGGAAGGTCAAGCTAGAAAGAGAGCAATTACTGACTGTAAACATGAGATGAGAAGGCAGGTCAACCATACACCCCTCCTTAGTGAAACTGAAGTCATTGTCAGGCATATTGCAAAGCAACCATAGAGACAATAAGCTTACGATAAGAGCTGGACATCTCAGAGCAGAAAAAGGAAGTTACCACCAAATTGTCGTTGTTGTAACCCTGATCCCTCAGGGTTAATTTTGTTTTCCAAACATGAATCAAAGAACACGAAAGACACTGCAGACTGATCCAGCCAGAAAAATCAGCAGTAGCAGAACATGTTATAAACCAACCAGGACACAGAATGCTTACTGAAAGCACAGAAATTCTGGACCATTCTGACAGCTACTATGTCAGACTACACAGAGAGGCCATTGAAATCCATAAACACATGGACAATTTCAACAGGAAAGAAGAAACTTGGAAAGTAAACAAAATTTGGTTACTAGTACTGAAGAACACAAAAATCAAGGCTCAAAACATGCCAATGAACACCACCCAGACACTGGAGGTCCCTCTACAGGGAACAACACAATGGGCTGCTAATGTACTTAATTCACTGTTATGCATATCCCCTGACTAACAATACAACCCTGGGGGATATCCCATTTAACAATAGATCAACCGTAACATATGCAAATTGCTCCCTCCCACCCGGGGGACTACACAAGTATATATACTGTTTCACTTCCATGCCACCATATCCTCTGAAGATGCCAGCCACAGATGCAGGTGAAACGTCAGGAGAAAATAGTAATCGAACACAGCCTCAAAACCTGGAAAACCAACAGCAACCTATTATTCATCTTTTTGTGCATCTTGGAAAGTCTTTTTGGAGTAAGCATCATTTTATAATAATTTTCTTTTTAATCATAGCAATATGAAAATTTCATTTCTTTTGTCCATAGTCATTCCCATTAGTTCACAGATATTGAATATCCAAATTTCTTTGCCCACTTGATCATATATTCCTTCATCTGCTCTTCTTCCATCTCCACTTTCAGCAAAAATGTATATAGTCTGGCAATTAAATGTTGTGTATCACATAAAAGGACTTCCAAATCTGATTTGGTCTTTTCAAAGTCTTTATTCCTTTTGTCTTCTAGAAATCTTAAATAATACTGTCTGTGTGAGAGCCATTGTATTGAATGACCTTAGCCATGTTTGGTCTGCTCTCATTCCTGTTCTATAAAAGGCTTCTTGTGGTGAAATCCAGACTGCAGTCTTTGGACATAATCTCTGCTTATATTTAGTCTGTATTTTAATAAGGCATGTGTCAAGATGCCCTCCATACAGAGTAATGGGATATGTAGTCAAGGGAAAGATATTAAGAGGCTTATAGCAGTAGAAGCAGTAGAATCCAGAGACCGTTATATAAACTGTTAGGCCCGAGGCTTACTTTGCTTTAAAAATTTGGTTCAGGCTGCTCTGTACACTGTGGCCTTGTTTACTGCTGAGAGAATGCTCAAGGAATGTGCCCCCTTCCTGCAGCAGCCTGGTACGGCTAGGGAGGGAGAGTAAGATAAGGGGTTTCAGCCACCTGGCACATCCTAGGTGGGGAGCTGAAGCTGGCTGGAAGCCTCTTTCAGATGCCTCAGTAATTGACCTGAGAAAGTCCAGCTTCCTTGCCAATAGAGTGGGTTGATTGACAGAATGTTTTGCTTGACTTCATGTAATCACGCAGTGTAAAGATCTATATACGCTATTTGAGAACAAAGAACCTCTGCTCTGCTGCTTGCCTGTTTCTGCAGAGCTGAGCGTGTATGTATGATTGATACAGTTCCCTTTTGCCTCTTTGCTTAATAAAACAATCTTCTGTAAGACCAGAACTGATGCGGTCCTTATACTTGCCTCACACCTTCAAACCCCACCACAGCAGCTCAAGCCAGGCTCAGGCTGTGCGCGTGCTACGATTGGTACCAGGAGTGGAGTATGAGTGGCAGTGCCTGGCCATGTTCAGGCTTTGGAAGAGAAGGACTGTGGGAGAAATCAGTGCAGGTCAGCAGCTACCAGGGTGGGATCCCCAGGCACCATGGGGAGTGGTTGCTCAGAAGTTGTCAGCCCTAGCAGGGGCCGATCACCTAGCCGGTACCTGAACAGAAGTATACCCAGCTGGTCTGGAGCATGCTTTGAAGTCTTGAAAGCTAGATGTTTATCAGCTTTGGAGAAGCGTGGTGCTGCTCTCCTGGCCTGGCTGCTTCTGACCATTCTGCAGACTGTCTTGAAGCTGGAGGAGAGCTGCGGAGAGAACTGTGGGAAGCTTCAGGCTGAGTTAGATACAGAGAGGGACTTGCAGGTGTTGGGTGGAGCAACCCTGCAAGATGTTTTATCTCAGAAAGCTAAATGGGAACAGAAGGCTGAAGAGTTGGCAGTGCGCCTCATTCAGCGCACTGGGGGGAAATGCCCATGGCATGCCCAAGTGCACAGTGTGATCACAGATCCTGAGTGGGACCCTGAGAGGTGAGATCCATGGGAATTTGCTGGTGAAGAGGGACACTTTGAGACAGAAGAAGACATAGAGATTGAAGACAGCGTGAGATCCAAGGGGACAGCAGAACTGATTGAAGACAAAGTCCATTACAGGACAGTATCAGGGCAGAATCACCCTGTGGTTGACAACATGCAACTGATTAGAGACTATTTGAGTCAAGAATTGATTGCCCTACAACAATAATACCAACAGAAAAGAGGTGTGGGACTTTTAGCTTGGCTAGTCCGAGGTTGGGATATTGTGGGTGACTCCATGCAGTTGTCAGGAGAGGAAATGCAGAAGCTGAGCGGGATCACTAGTCAACCAACTCTGCGACAGCTGCTATGCATGGCGCAGATGGTCATCAGCATTCATAGCCTTAGGGACTGGCTCATTCTCACAATGTGCCAGGCTTGGCCAGATTCCATGGAGGTAGAGTGCCCCAATTGCATCTGGCAGACTTTGAGTGAGGCACAAGCCCAACAGCACAAGTTGGGAATGTTGGCTGCCTACTATGCAAATGCTTTCCATGACCCAGACCAGGTGCAGTTCACTGCTGGCATGCAGATGAAGCTGCTCCAAAATGCCCCTATGACTTACAAGGGTACTTTGTTGAGTATGCTGGGACCCGCATTAGGTCAGACGGTCTGTGATGTCAGTATCATGCTGAGCCAGCTAGACCAACTTGCTGCTCCAGCCTCGTATGAGTTCAACAACCAGGGATGGCGAGTGTGTGCAGTGGGTCCCTGACAGTCAGCTGGAGTCAGATGTGGTGAGACCTGTTGCAGGCAAGAGTTCCCTGGAAGGAGATCCATGGGTTGCCTACCCTGCCTTACTGTAGTGGAAAAAACTGCCCAAACACCAGCAATTCACCAAGTCCTCTGAGTCTGCCACCCCTAAGCTCCTCCGAAGGAGCCGACTGCCAGAAAAGAAAATCAGAGGGCTCCTGAGGGAGATCGCAGAGCAGAGCGCATGGCAGAGCGCATTTATCCGGATTTGTCCAAGCTGCCTAGATGGCAGCCTCCAAGCCCTGAAGAGCAGGTAGATGTTTTCCCTGCACAAGTACATGTTCACTGAGTGGCGGGGAGTTCTGACCATTGGCCATATGCCTGGCTGCAAATTTATTGGAGCTCACGGAATACCCAGCAGGTGTGCACTGTCATAGACACTGGGGCTGAAGTGACCATGATCCATGGCAATCCAAAATTACATCAGGGAAGAAACATCACATTGGATGGCTATGGAGGGCAGAAGGTGGAAAGTGTCTGGGCCAGAGTGAAACTGGGGCTAGAGGATCAACCCCCTTTTGAAGCCTGGGTGGTGATTTCACCTGAAAAGGATTACTTGTTGGGAATAGATGTATTACAAGGGCAAATGGTCCGCACCACCCAGGGTGTGTTTCAGTTTGGAAAGGCCCAGGACATCCATGGCGTGACTCTGGGACCCAGGGAAAGACCTTCAGAGGTTGAGGTTCAGAAGGTGAAACCCATTCTGATCAGGACAGCCAAGTGGGAACCCATGGAGGTGCCTCCCCCTGCAAAGCCAGTGAATGTGAAGCAATATCGCATCCCTGGGGGAAAGGAGGAGATAGGGCAGACCATTGCTAATTTTTTGCAGGTTGCTGTCATCCACCGAGCTCCTTCCCCATTCAATAGTCCCATTTGGCCCCTGGTGAAGCCCGATGGCACATGGAGGATGATGTTGGACTTCTGCCAACTGAACCCTTACGCCCCTCCGTTGCATGCCGCAGTGCCAGGCATGGTGACTTTGTTGGAGGATTTAATGAAAAATTACAGACAGTGCATGCTGTGATTGATTCGGTAAATGCATTCATAACAATCTGTTTGCCACCTGCCAGTCAAGACCAATTTGTGTTTTTGTGGGGGGGGGCACCAGTACACATTCCAGCATCTCCCCATGGGGTACTTGCATTCTCCTGCAACTTGTCGTGGCATGGCGGCACGTGATTTGCCTTTGGCTCCGGTTCGGGGCAAAGTAAAGCTGTACCATTACATAGATGACGTGATGTTGACTGGGCATAATGCAGACATGGTTGAAGAGGCATTGGTTGTTGTCATGAGAACTTTGGAGTCCTGTGGTTCAACTATAAATCCCAGAAAGGTTCAAGGACCTGCACAGAGTGTAACATTTTTGGGCATTGTGTGGGATGGAAAAGAAAGGAGAATTCCAGAGCAAGCTTTGAAGAAAATTGAGGATACAGCACCACCATGTGACAAAAAGCAGTTCCAATGTTTTCTAGGTTTGTTGGGCTTTTGGAGGCCTTTTGTTCCCTTGTTAGCCCAGACTTTGTGCCCTTTGCATGTTCTGTGCAAGAAGAAGGTGATTTGGGAGTGGGGGCTAAAACAGGAGGCTGCATTTCAGATTGCTAAGCAGTTGGTGCGAGAACATGCCTCTTTAGATCCTGTGGATGTGAATAAACCTTTTGAATTGGATGTGGTGGCAACTCCAGGAGGAATGGCCTGGGGCTTGTGGCAGCGTGATGCAAACAACTGAAGAAGGCCAGCTGGGTTTTGGTCTGCCAGTTGGAAAGGGGCCCAGGCCAATTACACTCCTCTGGAGCAGCAGATCTGTGCTGTTTACCAATCCTTGCTGGAAATAGAGAGAATAACTGGTCCTCAAACAATAGTGGTAAAAACCCAATACCCGACAGCCAATTGGGTAGAAGTAGCTAGATTGGGAAAAGTGGGCATCGCTCAGTGGCCAACCTTGCTGAAGTGGTGTTTGTACTTGCAACAGTGAAGCCATCTGATTGCATCTCCCATAAGTGACCAAATGGCTGGGTACTTGGGCACTGTAATTTGAAAGACAGAACTAGGAGAGAAATCGGAACAGCTACCAACCACTTCTTCCCCCACTCAGGAAGCCCCTCCATTGTCACAGTTGCCCCCACAGGAACAGGCTAGTCTCTGGTTCACAGATGGGTCAGCTACAGGGGCTCAGAGCACCAGAAGGTGGACAGCCATTGCATATCAGCCTCTTAGCCAGACTCTCGATTGGGATGAAGGAATGCAACATTTCAGTCAGTGGGCAGAACTCAGCTTTTTGGATGGTGGTGACGGGTGAAACTCCCTGACCCTTGTACATTTACACTGATTCAGGGACAGTATTTAAAAATGTCACTCACTGGGTTGCCAGTTGGCAGAGTCAAAACGGGGCACCCCACAGCCAGCTGGTTTGGGGCGGGGCAGAGATGTGGCAAGACATGCTAACTGTTGCAAAGGAGGGAAAGATCTACATAGGCCATGTGGATGCCCATTGCCTCCTGTCACCTCCTGGAAATGAGGAGGCAGATGCCATTGCCAGGGTGCAGCCCGTAGAAGTTTCCACCTGGGTGTATTGGGTTCACACATGAAGTGGGCGCTGGGGGGTTGAAGCAACCTACAAATGGGCCTGGCAGCACAACCTGCCCCTCACCAGAAAAGATGTTGAGGATTTTATCTGCACTTGCTCATGTGCACCAAAATTAAGGAACATAGAATTCCTGGACAAAGGATGTGGGGCCACATCACTTGGAGTGAGCAGCCTGAAGAAGTGTGCCAAATTAATTACATAGGGCCCATGCCAAAGAGCCAAAGCTGCCGGTATGCACTGGTATGCGTTCAGTGGTGTGATGTAGGCCTTCCCATTTGCCCAAGCTACTCAGAAGAACATCATCAAAGGACTTCAGACCTTGGAGGGGCCCTGTGGAAAGCTCCCAGAAATCCAGAGTGATAATGGTGGCCATTTCAAAGGGAAAGAACTTGCCGCGTAGGCTGAGGATCATGACATCAGGTGGGTTTACCACATTCCCTATCATCCAGGGGTGGCAGGAGTGGTGGAACGCATGAATGGCCTCCTTAAATGTGCTTGTTTTTGCTCTGCTTGTGGGGCTGTGATTGTTTTTGCTTTTTTTTGCTTGCTATTGTTTGCTTGCTATTGTGCTGGCCGTGGGCTCTGCCTGATCACACGGTCTGACTAACAAGGGGGAGGAGGCAGCTAGCGGGGGGGGAGTTTTATTAGGAGCTCCCAACGGTCCTCTAGCTCATTTCCCAGAGGACAGAGCAGAAGAGAGCTGGGTCTGTGAAGACATCCTAGACCAGGTGTGTTTACAGGCTTGTGGGGCTGTGCTTGTTTTTGCTCTGCTTGTGGGGCTGTGCTTGTTTTTGCTCTGCTTCTGGGGCTGTGCTTGTTTTTGCTGTTTATTTGCTTGCTATTGTTTGCTTGCTATTGTGCTGGCCGTGGGCTCTGCCTGATCACATGGTCTGACTAACAAGGGGGAGGAGGCAGCTAGCGGGGGAGCTTTATTAGGACCTCCCAACGGCGCGTGCCTTTGGCACGCGCACTTGAACTCCTTTACTTCAATCCTCCAAGTTTAACCTTTGGCAATCAATAGAGCTAACGTAGCTTACACAGCTCAATTTCAGAAAGAAAGCCCAATTATTCTTCCTCGAACTTTGTCCTTGTACTACTGTCTGTAGTTTCAAGGATGGAAGGTGAGGGAGCTGCTGCAGTCACCTGTAACACTTGTGGCATGTTCATTTTCTTGCCACAAGAGGTTCTCGGGTACACGTGCACCAAGTGCAAGCTGGTCACCTTCTTGGAGGAGAAGGTTCGCCAGCTGGAGGCAAGAATTTCTGATCTCCATCTTATTAGAGAAGGGGAGGAGTTTTTGGATAGGACTGAGAAGACCTACCGGAAATCCAAATGCACAGAGGAGCTGCCAGATCAGGAAGTCAGTACATGGTGCCAAGAAACGGAGGCTTGGGCGAATGTCACACGGAGGAGTAAAAGGACCAGGAAGGTAATAGAGACTCTTAACCTACACAATCGTTTCAATGTACTTGGCCTTATGAACAATGAGGAGCACTACGCGAAGGGAACAGAATGTCAACAAGAAGGAATCCAACTTCGGCAACAGGAACTAGATCAACACTCCCAGCCTCAACAGAATGCTCAGGCAGTCCTAGTAGAACATGCTCATCGAGGAGCCCAGGACAAGCCTCAGAAGAGGTGAGTTCTGGTTGTTGGGGACTCTTTGCTCAGAGGAACCGAAACGGCAATTTGCAAACCGGACAAGCTCAATCGAGAGGTCTGCTGTCTTCCTGGGGCCAGGATCCACCACATAACAGAGAGGCTAAGCAGGCTGGTCAAACCCATTGACCATAAGCCCCTCGTTTTGGTTCACGTCGGAACCAATGACACTGCAAGGAGCAACTTTTACCACATTGCAAAGGACTACGAGCGTATGGGGACAAAGCTTAAGGACCTTGGTGTGCAGGTGGTCATTTTGTCTCTCCTCCCTGTTCAAGGATACAGCGCACGTAGGGAAAGGGCAATAGCAGAGGTCAACAACTGGCTCTGCACATGGTGTCGCCGGCAACAGTTTGGGTTTTTGGAACATGGCCTGAATTTCCTTGAACATGGGTTTCTGGCGAGGGATGGGCTGCACCTCACAAAACTCGGCAGGAATGTTTTTGCAAACAGTCTTGCAAGGAGGATTAAGAGGACTTTAAACAAAGTTTCGCTGGGGAGGGAGACAATATTATTCAGAGCAAGGACTCAGAGAGCACAGGGGGAAAAGGCCCAAATGATACTGGACAAGTAGTACAAGCGGCCAATGGCGGGAGGAGTTGAAACAATAGTACAGGACTTGCAGGAAAGGCCCGGGGACTTAAGTGTCTCTACACTAATGCAAGGAGTATGGGAAACAAGCAGGATGAATTTGTACTCCTGGTACAACAAAATAATTACGATTTGATAGGCATCACTGAGACCTGGTGGGATGAGTCTCATGATTGGAATATAGGAATAGAGGGGTATAGCCTATTCTGTAAAAATAGACCAAACAAGAAAGGAGCAGGAGTAGCCTTGTATCTCAAGGATGTTTTCACCTGTGAAGAGATCCAGGACTTAAACCCAGAAAGCCAGGTCGAGAGCATTTGGGTAAGAATTAAGGCAGCGAGAAACAATAGGGATATTCTGGTGGGGGTTTACTACAGACCTCCAACCCAGGCTGAGGACTTGGATGATGCCTTCCTCAACCAAATGACTGCACATTCAAAGAGGAGAGATACAGTAATTATAGGATATTTCAATTACCCGGATATATGCTGGCAGTCAAACTCTGCCTTGACAGCACGGGTCCAGCAAGTTTCTTGCTTGTCTTGCAGACAACTTCATGGTCCAGAAGGTGGAAGAGGCCACAAGGGGATCAAATATTCTAGATCTGATCCTGACCAACAGGGATGACCTTGTAATGAGGTGGAAGTGGTTGGATCTTTAGGGGGGAGTGACCATGCTCTATTAGAATTTGGCATTCAGTGGGAAGGAGAAGATAAGGGTAACCAGACACTCATCTTAGATTTTAAAAAAGCGGACTTCTGTAAACTTAGGGAGCTGCTGGCTGGAATTCCGTGGTCAAGAATAGTGAAAGGGAAAGGAGTTCAGGAGGCATGGGAGTTCCTTAAAAAGGAGATACTGAAGGCACAGTCTAAAACTGTGCCAATAAGGAGGAAAAATGGAAGGCATCTGAAGAAACCAGAATGGTTGACTAAAGAACTCTCAGCTGAGCTAAGTGTTAAGAGAAACATGTATAGGAAATGGAAGAAGGGGGAAACCACCAAAGAAGAATTTAAGCAAGTAGCCAGGAGATGTAGAGAGGAAGTCAGAAAGGCTAAAGCACAGAAGGAACTTAGGCTGGCCAGAGAGATTAAAAACAATAAAAAGGGCTTTTTTAAATATGTCCGCAGCAAAAGGAAAAAGAAGGAGACAGTAGGGTCGCTGCGCAGAGAAGATGGCGAATTACTCACAGGGAGAAGAGAAAAAGCAGAACTACTTAACACCTTCTTTGCCTCAGTTTTTTCCCAGAAGGATACAAGCACTCAACCTGGCGGTTGGGGAGCAGGGGAGGAAGCAGAGGAAATGAGGCACATAATAGGTAGAGAGGTGGTACAGGAATACCTGGCCACATTGTGTGAATTCAAGTCTCCAGGGCCAGATGAATTGCATCCTAGGATATTAAAAGAGCTGGCAGCGGTCTTTTCAGAACCGCTTGCTATGCTCTTTGAGAAATCTTGGAGGACAGGAGAAGTTCCAGCAGACTGGAAGAGAGCAAATGTTATCCCCATCTTCAAGAAGGGAAAAAAAGAGGACCCAAATAATTATTGCCCAGTCAGCCTGACATCAGTACCCGGAAAGATCCTGGAGCAGATCATTAAGCAGTCAGTTTCTAATCATTTAGAAAGCAACACGGTAATCACGAGAAGTCAACATAGATTTCTCAAAAATAAGTCATGCCAGACTAATCTTATCTCTTTTTATGATAGAGTTACTAGCTTGATAGATGAAGGGAATGTTGTGGATGTAGCATATCTCGATTTCAGTAAGGCCTTCGACAAAGTTCCCCATGACATTCTTGCAAAGAAGCTAGTAAAATGTGGGCTGGACAGGGCTACTGTTAGTTGGATTTGTAATTGGTTGACCGACCGAACCCAAAGGGTGATCACGAATGGCTGCTTTTCATCCTGGAGAGGAGTGACTAGTGGGGTGCCACAGGGTTCTGTCCTGGGCCCAGTGCTGTTCAATATTTTTATCAATGACTTGGATGAAGGAATAGAGAGCATGCTCATCAAATTTGCACATGATACCAAATTGAGAGGGGTTGCTAATACGCCAAAGGACAGGATCAAAATTCAAAATGAGCTGGATAGATTGGAGAGCTGGGCCAAGGCGAACAAAATGAAATTCAACAGAGAGAAGTGTAAGGTCCTACACTTAGGTAGAAAAAATGGAATACAGAAATATAGGATGGGGAACACGTGGCTGGATAGCAGTACGTGTGAAAGGGATCTAGGAGTCTTCATAAACCACAAGCTGAACATGAGTCAGCAGTGTGATGCGGCAGCCAAGAAAGCCAATGCAATTCTTGGCTGCATCAATAGGAGTATGGTGTCTAGATCGAGGGAGGTACTGGTACCACTCTACTCTGCTTTGGTTAGACCCCATCTTGAATACTGTGTCCAGTTCTGGGCACCCCAATTCAAGAAGGATATTGACAAGCTGGAGCAAGTCCACAGGAGGGTGACCAAAATGGTGAGAGGCCTGGAAGCCATGCCCTATGAGGATAGACTTAGAGAGCTGGGTATGTTTAGTCTGTAGAAGAGAAGGTTAAGAGAGGACATGATAGCCATGTTTAAATATTTGGAGGGATGCCATGTAAAGGAAGGAGAGGGCTTGTTTTCTGCTGCTCCAGAGACCAGGATGAGGAGCAATGGATTCAAGCTGCAGGAAAGGAGATTCCACCTGAACCTCAGGAAGAACTTCCTGACAGTCAGGGCTGTCAGGCAGTGGAATATGCTGCCTCGGAGTGTAGTGGAGTCTCCTTCCTTGGAGGTTTTTAAGCAGAGGCTTGATGGCCATCTGTCAGGATTGCTTTGAGGGTGTTCCTGCATGGCAGGGGGTTGGACTGAATGGCCTGCGTGGTCTCTTCCAACTCTAGATTTCTATGATTCTATGATTCTAAAGAGTAGATCAAATTGCTCTCAGATCGAACCGATCTTGAAGACTGGTAGAAATACATTGGCGAGGCAGTTCGGATGCTGAGTCAGACAGGACTGCCTGGAGGAGGTTCTCCACTTCAGCATTGTGTCAACCCTCCAGTGATGGCACCCAGTGGGGGTCTGAAGGTGTGGAAAACAGTACCAGAAGCCAGCATTCCCATTCAAGAAGTCCCAGGAGCAGTTGGCTTAGATTTGCACCTTCTGTTACTATGGTTCAGGCCTACCCGGTGATAGCACTAGATATCTCTTTCTGATATCAAAATTATTTGGCCTCCACTTGACCTTTCTATGCCACCCGGGTCCACGTGTTTGCAAGGTCACCAGACAAGCACGTAAACAGGCGTGGGTGGTAAATGGTTGGACATTCCAATCTCCACTTAGGCAGGCAGATTAATACCACCCTGTTGCTTCAGGGACCTCTTTTTCAGACACACCTTGCTTAAGCGCGACTTTACACAAAGACGCTCGGCCTTGAGCCGGCCCATGTACAATGCTAAGCCATTTGCATACTGGCTACACTATTGTTATACTAAGCTGATCATGTTAAACTTGACCTTTCCCAACGCTTTTGTCCCGCTCCAAACTCGTATTGTTCTCACCGAGTATGGAATGGCCTGTAGGCACAATCCACCCTATAAAAACTCCCCAATTCCAAGTCCTCCTCGGACAGCTTGGATCGCCCTGGACTTCCATCTAGCCTTGCTGCCACTTTGTCCAGTGAGTTGTCCCCTCAGCAAGCCACGCTGAGCTTTCTTCCCTGCAACCTCCGCTTCTTTCCAGGACTACGAGATAAGGTGTCGTATCACCCATTTCCCCAAAAAACTCTCAATTCTAATTTCTAGTTAGCTGTGCGTTTGTGGTGTCTTTTCTGTTGTTTGTCCTTTAATAAAGTTATTAATTTACTATTTTCAAAACCTGTCTGAGTGCTCTTCTGATCTGACCCCATAGAAGCTGGGTTGCAAGATCCCTGCTAAGTTACCCTGCCACTCACTAGCTTAAGAGAATGCTCGAGTTAATTTCCCCATCCTGTGGTTATTTGGGCGCCCCTCTCGGGACCCCCAGAATACAGGGTAACACTTCCTCAGACAGTTCAGTTGTGAAGATGGGTTACAATTATGGTGCCACAAGGCATAGGGATCCAGACTCCCTCTGGCACCTATGGACAGATGACCATCCAACCCAGTCTGGCTGCTTTGGGTGTAACTGTATTGAGAGGTGTCATTGATCCTAATTGTCAATGTGAATTGACTATGACATTGCATAACCTCTCCTCCATGGCCTATTCTTTCCAACAGGGAGATCGTGTGGCCCAGTTGATTGTGGAGAAGGCCTTGCTCACACCCATGGTACAAGACACAGAGCTTCCTACCTGTCACCCAGACCGCAACACCCCAGACAGTTTTGGATCTACTGGAGAAAAAGTGTAGGTTCAGCTGCTGGGGGTTGCAGACATGATAGAAGGTGACGTCTTGTCTGCAGAACCAGGCAATACCTATGTCACACTGTTGAGAGGGGAAGATCGACACTGTGCCTTGCCAGCTCAGTTCCTCTATTGTTGTCAGGGATGACTAACAGGGACCAAGAGGATCTGGTTGCTGTTGTTGCAATACTCCTAGTACTGTCTTTGAGTTTTCTCACTTGGTACTTTGAAATTCCCATCCAACCTAAGAGTGTTTCTTTCCTTTTTATGGCAACTTCAAGCAGTGCACCTGGGGCCTCTCTGGGTGATCATTTCGAGCCCATCCGCAAGCCCAATTGGGCTTGGATTGCTCATATGGAAGTATTCCAGCTTTGGTGAGTAGAGTCCAGGCATTACTGCCAGTTCAGCCACATGCACGTGGCTGACATTCTATGGTGGTGCTATATGGGTTCAGTCCAATTTCCTTACGATGAGTCCAGGAGTTACGCCCCTCCATGTGTTGCTCACGTGCAAGTATACACATGGCAGTAATATACTGGTGGGACCACCATGTCCTCCTGCAGAGCAAGCCATCTTGTCCAAACTGTCAGTAGAGGACCTGAGAAGGGCACAAATTGATGTGTCACATCCTGACGCCAAGGAGCTATGGGACTATGTAGCTCCTAATTGGTGTTCCATTGCTCCCTTTCTATCACAGTACATCTGTCCACATTGCTAAATTTGTTTCTGTTTCCTTTGTAGTATGACTTCATGCTTTAACACCACAGTTATAAGCCTGCTTGTAACCTGCAAGCTACTGTGCCTCCAAGCTGCCACAGAAGGTAACATCTGCGTGGAGTTGAGCTACCACCTCGTTCAATTGGAAGACCAATATGATTGTTGGATCTGCTCTGCAATCTCATCATGCCAGGGGCTTCCCTCTCATAATCGTAGATTCTGATGAAGAAGTATTATGTGCCTTTTACTGTTATTTGAATGATACGAAAACTATGCAAATGTCACTCCGCTCTGTGAATATCACACCTCTTGAGAACTGTACCCACTGGTTTGATGTAAATGCCAGCAGGGACCATGCCAAGCGAATAGGGACACACAAGACTAATCAGACTGCCCGAGTGAAGGGGGTTGTTGAGCAACTTTATGATGGTATGGGTTGGATTACACTGTTAAGAGTCTATGTCCCTCTTGAACCTATAGTGTGTTGGGAGCAGAGTGTTCATGGTCACCAAGCAGATCATTTCCAGCTTATACTGGACTTTAGTAGTGGGTGCCAAACTGTTCATACTTGCCCAGCCAATGGCACAGAAAGCTAGGTCTGTACCAACTGGAAAGAGCATCCAGGCATTAACTGGGCTGCCCTAAAATGGCAGTTATTGGTTATGCGGGATGAAAGGTTGGCCTTGGTTTCCTCCTGGATGGATTGGCTGGTGTTCCCTAGGTCTATTGTGGGGGACACACTGTTTCATTAAGGCTTTGCAAAGTCATCAAGTAGGTAATTACAGAATTTGGAAGGTTCATTGGCAGTGTAACATCTTCAGTCCAGCAGATTATGGTTGGGGGGGGGTGGAGGGGTGGCAGCTATCATGTATAAGTAAACATTTTTTTTTGTATGGCTATGGAAACAGACTTGAATACTACCGCAAAGGCTTTAATGGCAATCAGAGTGGAAATGACCAGCATGCGCACTGCTGCTGTATTACAGAATCACTTAACTTTAGACATGCTCAACAGGAGGCATTTGTGCTTTGCTAAAAACAGAATGTTGCATATACAACTGAGATAAAACAAAGCTTGCTTAATCAGAGTGTAGAAGCCATTTATGCACAAAGTTCACGCATCCACCACCTGGAAGATGAGTCCATTTTTTATCCCATAGCTGCTTGGTTTCGAGGAATCGGGGTGGTGGTAGAAGCAACTGATCGCTATCATTCTAACTGTACTCTGCTGTTTTGTACTACTTTGTTGGTGTTGTAACTTAGGTGCCTGCCTCATGGACTAACTGTATGTTCAATCTCCCCCTCATGATTGGTCAAGTAGGGCAAAGACAATCCGGCCCCTCCTGGGGTAAGAAGAGATTGTAATGCAAAAGGGATAATTCCTTGACCATTTTGGGGGTGGAGTGTTAGGCCTAGGGCTTGCCTTGCTAAAAAGTTTAGTTCAGACTGCTCTGTATGATGTGGCCTTGTTTACTGCTGAGAGAATGCTCAAGGAATATGCCCCCTCCCTGCAGCAGCCTGATACGGTTAGGGAGGGAGAGTAAGATAAGGGGTTTTGGCCACCTGGCACATCCTAGATGGGGAATTGAAGCTGGCTGGAAGCATAGAATCATAGAGTTGGAAGAGACCCCAGGGGCTATCGAGCCCAAACCCCTGCTATGCAGGAACACCCATCAAAACATTCCCAACAGATGGCCATCCAGTCTCTGCTTAAAAACCTCCAAAGAAGGAGACTCCTTCACACACTGAGGCAGCATATTCCACTGCCAGACAGCTCTGACCATCAGGAAGTTCTTCCTGAGGTTCAAGTGGAATCTCATTTCTTGCAGCTTGAATCCATTGTTCTTTGTCCTAGTCTCTGGAGAGGCAGAGAACAAGCCCACTCCCTCCTCAACATGACATCCCTGCAAATATTTAAACATGGCTATCATGTCCTCTCTTCACCTTCTCTTCTGAAGACTAAACATACCCAGCTCCCTAAGGCGTTCTTCATAGGGCATGGCTTCCAGACCCTTCACCATTTTTGTCACCCTCCTCTGGACATATTCCAGCTTGTCAGCATCCTTGTTGAATTGAGGTGGAATCATAGAATCATAGAAATGTAGAGTTGGAAGGGACCACATGTCCCATCCAGTCCAACCCCTGCCATGCAGGAACACCCTCAAAGCACTCCTGACAGATGGCCATCAAGCCTCTGCTTAAAAACCTCCAAAGAAGGAGACTCCACTACACTCCGAGGCAGCATATTCCACTGCCTGACAGCCCTGACTGTCAGGAAGTTCTTCCTGAGGTTCAGGTGGAATCTCCTTTCCTGCAGCTTGAATCCATTGCTCCTCATCCTGGTCTCTGGAGCAGCAGAAAACAAGCCCTCTCCCGCCTCTATATGGCATCCCTTCAAATATTTAAACATGGCTATCATGCCCCCTCTTAACCTTCTCTTCTACAGACTAAACATACCCAGCTCACGAAGTCTATCCTCATAGGGCGTGGCTTCCAGGCCCCTCACCATTTTGGTTGCTCTCCTCTAGACTTGCTCCAGCTTGACCATGTCCTTCTTGAATTGGGGTGCCCAGAACTGGACACAGTATTCAAGATGAGGTCTAACCAAAGCAGAGTAGTCTTACCTTAGTTTCTAGCCTGGACTTGTGGGATATCAGATATCATTTGATATCGATAATTTGTCCTTCTTCACCCATTCCTCTCCACGTGCTTGCGAGGCCCCCAGACAAGCTCGCACACAGGCACGGCTGCAAATAGCTGAACCATTCAAAACCAATCCAGGCAGGCCAATAATAGCCAGACTGCCGCTTTAGGAGACCTCGAGGCAAGTACTCTTTAAGATCACATTATGTATGCATGCTGTTTACAAAAGACACCCTGCCCTGGGCAGGCAGCTTGACGAGCCGAATACTCAACTGTCAAGCACTCCACATTTGCATACTGTCTACTCTATTGACAACTCTGTCATAACTCAATCCTATAAAATACTTATCTTTCAGAGGCTTTGTCTCCAGCCCGAAACTCATTGTTATCCCCAGGAACAGACTAGCCTACGGGCACATTTTCCCCTATAAGACCCCCTGACTTTGAGTGCTTCTTCGGATCGCTCCTGGCTTCCATCCTGCTTTGCTGTCGCTTCCTTCGGCGAGCCTTCTCCTCAGCTCCACGTGCTGAGAAACTCCACTTCTACGGATTTTTCTTCAGACTACCCGGGCTTCAGGATAGGTGTAATATTTCCCATGCTAAAAACTCCTCTCAAAAACCCCCTATCCAATTCCTACCTTTATTTCAATAGGCCTGTGTGAGTGTGTTGCATACATGTGTTTGACTGTGTTGTTCATCAATAAAGAAACAATTATTATTTATTTCTGTTTGCTCCTTGACTCGGCCTGACCCTGTAGACATTGGGTTCAAGATCTCGCTAGGTTGCCCTGCCTCTTGTATTGCTAGTGGTGCTCTTGCTAATTCCCCTTCCCCATTGTGAGCACATAGAGGTGTCCCTCCCGGGACCCCAGAATCAGGGTAACAGTAGAGTGATACCAGTACCTCCCTCGATCTAGGCACCATACTCCTATTGATGCAGCCAAGAATTGCTTTGGCTTTCTTGGCTGCCGCATCACACTGCTGACTCATGTTCAACTTGTGATCTATTAAGACTCCTAGATCCCTTTCACATATACTGCTATCCAGCCATGTGTCCCCCAATTCTATACTTGTGTGTTCCATTTTTTCTGCCTAAGTGCAGGACCCTATATTTCTCTCTGTTGAAATTCATTTTGTTAGCTTTGGCCCAGCTCTCCAATCTGTCAAGATCGTTTTGAAATTTGATCCTGTCCTCTGGTGTATTAGCAACCCCTCTCAATTTGGTATCATCTGTAAATTTGATCAGCATGCCCTCCACTCCTTCATCCAAGTCATTGATGAATATGTTGAATAGCAATGGGCCCAGGACAGAACCCTCTCGCACCCCACTAGTCACTTCTCTTCAGGATGAAAAGCAGCCATGGGTGATCACCCTTTGGGTTCGGTCAGTCAACCAATTAAAAATTCACCTAACAGTAGCCCAATCATGAGATTCATCCCACCAGGTTTCAGTGATGACTATTAAATCATATTTATTTTTTTGTACTAAGAGTTGGAGTTCATCTTGCTTATTCCCCATGCTCTGTGCATTAGTGTAGAGACATTTGAGATGATGTGCCCTTTGTGGAATTCCTGTACTAAAGTTACTTTCCCTCTCCCTGTTGGTCTCTAGTTCTACTTGACCTGTCCTATCTATATCATTTGGGCTACTTTTCACAGCGCTCATTGCATCCTTTCCCAGAATAATACTGTCCCCCTCCCCAGTCAAACTCAGTTTAAAGACCTCCTGATCCGTTTTCCGAGACTGTTAGTAAAAACGTTCTGCCCGACGATTGTAAGGTACAGGCCATCCTGTGTCAGAAGACCATCTTCATGGAAATGGAGGCCACGATCCAAAAATCCGAATCACTCCCAGCAGCATCATCTTTGGAGCCAGTTGTTGATCTCCACTATTCTTCTTTCCCTTTGTGAGCCATGTCCTTCCACCGGGAGAAGAGATGAAATGACAATTGGCACATGAAGATCCTTCAGCTTCCTACCTATAAACTCGTAATCTTTTGTGATGCAGTGAAAGCTGCACCTCGCCATGTCATTGGTTCTGACATGAACCAAAAGGAGGGGTTTATGGTCAGTGGGCTTGACCAGTCTGGTTAGCCTCTCCATTATGTCATTGATTTTGGCCCCAGGGAGACAGCACACCTCATGATTGATTCTATCCAGGTTGCAAATGATCAGTTCCATTCCTCTCAGCAAACAGTCCCCAACCACTAGAATTTGTCTCCTCTGAGGCTTGTCTGGGGTTACTCGATGAGCAGATTGTTACTGTAGTTTCTAGTCCGGACCTGTGGTATATTAGATATCATTTAATATCAAGGAATTGACCATCCCAAACCGTTCCTCTCCACGTGCTTGCGAGGCCCCCAGACAAGCACGCACATGGGCACAGCCAAAAATAGCTGAACAATACAAAACAAATCCAGGCAGGCCAGTAATCACTGGAAGGCCGCTTTAGGAGACCTCCAGGCAAGTATACTTTAAGATCACATTATGTATGCATGCAGCGTACAAAAGATCCCCTGCCCCAAGCAGGCAGCTTGACGAGCAGAATATCCAACTGTCAAGCACTCTGCGTTTGCACACTGTCTGTGCTATTGACAATGCTGTCATAATTCAATCATGCAAAATACTGACCTTTCGGTGGCTTTGTCTCCAGCCCGAAACCCATTGTATTCCCTGGGAACGGACTAGCCTACAGGCACATTTTCCCCTATAAGACCCCCTGATTTTGAGTATTTCTTCGGATCGTTCCTGGCTTCCATCCTGCCTTGCTGCCGCTCCGTTCGCTGAGCCTTCCCATCAGCTTCCACGTGCTGAGAATCTCTGCTCCAACTGACTTTTCTTCTGACTACCCGGGCTACAGGATCAGGTGTAATATTTCCCCTGAAAAATCCCTCTCAAAACCCTCTATCCAACTCCTACCTTTCTTTCATTAGGTCTGTGTGAGTGATTGCATACATAGGTACTGACTGTATTTCAAAATAAAGAAAACAATTAGTATTTACTTCTGCTTGATTATTGACTCGGCCTGACCCCGTAAACATTGGATCCAAGATATTGCTGGGTTGCCCTGCCTCTTGCATTGCTTAGCTTGTGCTCTTGCTAATTCCCATTCCCTATTATTTGGAGCACATTGAGGTGTCCCTCACGGGACCCCAGAAATCAGGGTAACAAGATTCCCTCACGGTCACCTGAACTTTCTGTTCGTGCTGAGAGTGTTGATGCTGATGCTGTTGGATGCTGTTCTGCTAGTGTTGGGGTTCCTGTTGCTGATGTTGAATTTCCTCTGGATGATGTTCCATGACCTCTTCCTGCTGTTCCACTTTGTCATTAATAAAGTCACGAACTTGGAAGCAATTCTGTAGCTCAAGAGTCTCCGTATGACACCTTGGCTTTCTACTCCTGCGTGTCACATTCCTCCAAGTGTCCGTCTCCCTGTTTCATAAACTGATTTCTTTGTCCACTAGCTCCTCTGTGCATTCCATCTTCAAAAAGGTCCTCTCCGTCCTATCCAAGAACTCCTCTCCCTGCCTAATAATGCAAAAATTTGAAATGCGTGCCTCCAGCTGTTGAACCTTCTCTTCTAAGAGAGTGACCAACTTGCATTTGCTGCAGGTGTACCCAAGGATGTCTTGCAGTAGGAAAAGAAACATGCCACAGCTGTGGCAGGTGACTGCAGCAGCTCCCTCCCCTTCCAAGCCTCTTTTGGATGCCTCAGTAATTGGCCTGAGAAAGTCCAGCTCCCTTGCCAATAGAGTGGGTTGATTGACAGGATGTTTTGCTTGACTTCATATAACCACACAGTGTAAAGATCTATAAAGTGTAAAGTGTAAAGATCTGCTTGAGAACAAAGAACTTCTGCTCCGCTGCTTGCCTGTTTCTGTGGGGACAAGCGTGCACATGTGAATGATACTGTTCCCTTTTGCCTCTTTGCTTAATGAAACAACCTTCTGTAAGACCAGAACTGGTGTGGTCCTTACACTTGCCTCACACCTTCGAGCCCCAATCACAGCAGCTCAAGCCAGGACTCAGGCTGTGCATGTGCTACATAAACAATGCCTGACAGTGCTAGGAATGTACTGATAACTGTGGCTTGGCTTTCAAGAACATGGAGAATTTTAAACTCATGTTTACCTTCAGTCTCTTCACTAAAGTCATTACATGTACTTCACTCCAAATAAATGGTGCTTTATGTATTGTACTGTTACCCTGTTCTCTGGGGGGCCCGGGAGGGGGGCCCAAATAACCAAACAACAACACAACCTTGGGGAAAATTAGCTGGAGCACTCACTAAAGCTAGCGAGAGGCAGGGTAACTTAGCAGGATCTTGCAACCCAGCGTCTACGGGGTCAGGTCAGTCAAGCAGTCAGATGGTTTAAAATAGCAAAAATGATGTTTTATTAAATATAGACAAATATTAAAGATACCATAGTCACACAGCTAACTAAAGAATCGGAAATAGGGATTTTTAGAGGGAAATGGGTGATACGACACCTGTCTCATAGTCCTGCAGTTTGAGAGCGACGTTGGGGTGCAGGGAAGAAGCTCAGCACGGTTCGCTGAGGGGAGCTCGCCAAACAAAGCGGCAGCAAGGCAGTCTGGAACTCGGGAGCGATCCGGGGTTGAGCGGGTTCAGTTACTGGAACTGAGGGGATGGCTTGCTGGGCAAAGTGGCAGCAAGGCAGGATGGAAGTTCGGAGCGATCCGAGGATGGTCTTGGAATCGGGGGTTTTTATAGGGTGAATTGTGACTGCAGGCCATACCTTACTCGGTGAGAACAATGCGATTTAGGAGTGGAACAAACCTTTGGAAAGGTCAAAGTTTAGCATGATTGGTTTAGCGTCAAATTAACAATAGTGTAGCCAGTATGCAAATGCAGAGCGCTTAGTACAGCTTTGTGAGGCTACCTGCTCGGGGCCAGGAGCCTTTGTTAGTATCGTGCATAAACAATTAGGTGTTTGCCGGAGAGGTCCCTGAAGCGACGAACTGGCTCTGTCTGGCCTGCTTGGGTGGGGAATGGAATGTCCAGCAATTATCGGCCACACCTGTTTACGTGCTTGTCCAGAGGCCTCGCAAACACGTGGAGCGGGGTGGCAGAGGAAAGCTGAATGGTTTGATATCAAAACGATATCATATGCTATCTCCGAGTAGGCCTGAACCGCAGTAACAGTACTATTTGTGTGTGGATTCAGTTCCTGACAGAGTGAAGAGACTCAAAATCAACTTTAAACCATGCTACAAGAACTTGAATAAGAAAAACAGGAGAAGGGAGCTGCTGGTGGAGCAGCAGAAGTCCAAGGAGCAGAATGAGCTGAGGGAGCCGAAGGGGACCCCAACTTGCTCGCAAATGAGCGAGCGAAAGTTCGTCCTGCAATTCGTGCAATGACTCCTATAGAAGGGCAAACATGGGCATGGGGAGAGTGCCCTGACATGGCTCACAGACAACATTGCTGTGCAACATGTTGGGGTGTTACAATCAGCGAAACTGACCTGATGGAACAACTATTAGCCAAAGAAGAAGATGTGGAATTACTACGAAAAGAGATGTCTAGATTGCAAGCTCAGCTAGCCAATTGGAGGAATCTGGTGTCTCAACTAGGTCAAGCTTAACAGCGTGGTCCCGCAGCAGCAGCACCAGTGGCTGCAGCAGCAGCACGCCCAGTGAGATTACCACACCAACTGGGGCCCAGACCTTTCCAAGAGATGAAAGCCACTTACAATGGAGATGGAGCTACTCTCAACTACTTCCTCAATGTGTCCTCCAACTACATGGCTGACTACAGGAACAGCTTCGGTGATGATGCTACCAGAGTGAGATACCTGAGCCAGCATCTGAAGGGTGAGGCATCAGAATGGATCGCTACTTTATTTGACACAAGGGCTGAAGAAACAGTGGATCTCCAACTGTTCATGACCCAGCTCAGAGAGAGGTTTGAGGATCTGTTTATACAAGAATAAGCTGGATACAAACTGAGAAAACTGCACCAGAGAAAATGAACTGTTGGAGAGTATGCCTGCGAATTTGGAAGACTAGCTGCTAAAGTACCAGAATGGAAAGATGAAATACTGAAGCAATTCTTTCAGGATGGCATGAACCCCACCATCCTGGACCAGTGTCTTTCCCAGGGAAATCCTGCCAGCCTGTTGGGCTGGATGAAGTTTCCCGGTGAAGCGGAGAGTTTACTGGAAAGTGTCCATCTCACCCACCAAAGACAGGCCCAAGAGATCAGACGTAGGACCCCAGGACCCAGAAAACTCACCATTCTGAGCAGCGAAGAAAGGAAGAAACAGATGCGTGAAGGAACCTTCTTTAACTGTGGGAAAAGGGAACACATTGCCAGTGATTGCCAAAGCAAGGAGAAGACTACAGAGGAAAAAACAAAACCTCCTACTCCAAAGCCAGTGGCCAACAAAAGTGAGACCTCAATGCCGCAGGCCAAACACTTGGGCACAGGATCCTTCACACACATTTGCGAAGGTGAAGACAGTCCCCCACCTCCCTCTTACTCTGACAGCGACCAATGGACTCCGGACCAGTCTGCGAATGTAAGTACCACCAAAACTCAGCGTGTATTTGTTACAGTGCAGTTACAAGGGACAGATGGGGAATTAAGAGACTGCAATGCATTAGTTGGTTCTGGATGTGCTACAAGCTTATTAGCCCCCATAGTGGCCAAAGAACTGGTAGTTGAATTTGAACCACTCAAAAAATCAATTTGCTTGATGCAAATGGACGGTTGCCCGATGTCAGGAAAACCGATCAGAGAAAGGACCAAACCCATTAATATACAGGTGGGAGATATGTGAGGATCCTTATGGTTCTTAGTGCCAAGCAAAACTGGTTTCCATGTAGTCCTCGGATTTGATTGGCTAAAAAGACATAACCACAAAATCAACTGGACTCAAGGCATTGTTAAACTAAAGAACAAGGTCTCCAAGACACAAACTACTCCCCCTATGGGAACACCAAAACCAGACATGACACTAAAGCTGAATGCCAAAGAGCTGCAGAAAATCTCAAAAGAGGACTGGGACCTGCAAAAAGCTTTTGAAGTGTGTGAAGCCAACAAGCTCCCACCCCACAGAGACTTTGACTGTAAATTAAGACTTATAGATGGAGCCAAGATTCTGAAGTCCAAAATCTATCCCAGGAACAAACAAGAACTGGGGTTGCTGATAAAGTTCCTGAATAAAAACTTACAGTAAAGGTTCATTAAACCGTCTTCATCACCAACTGCCAGTCCAGTGTTTTTCTGAAAGAAATGAGATGGAGGAGACCCAAGGCTCATCATACACTATAATCTTATCAGTCAGGCAGTACTCCCTAACACCTACCTGATCCCACTCATAGCAGATATAACAGCTCAATTGGTCCAGGGCAACTATTTCATAAAACTAGACCTTAGAGAAACCTTTCATTGGATTAGAATGGACCCTGAGAATGAATGGCTCACTGCATTCTCCACCCCCTTGGGGAATTACCTTTCTGACTACAAGCAAGGTCTGATGTGTTTCAAATGTTCCTGAATTCTGTTTTGCAAGAATTCCTTTATAATGGAGTCATGGTATACTTAGATGACATTCTAATCTACTCTAAAACTCTACCCCAACACATGGAACTAGTATACACTGTACTATAAAGACTTATAGACAATGAACTCTTTGTGAAACTGTCTAAGTGAGAATTTCACACTCAGACCTTTGATTACCTCAGGTACAGAATATGCAACAACACCCTGAATATGGACACATCCAAGGTTGAAACAATAGTGAACTGGCCATCTCTGAGAACACGCAAACAACTGCAGCAGTTCCCGGGATATGCCAACTTTTACCACAATTTCATTGAGGGCTTTGCCACAATTGCATTGTTGAAAATGACTACCGGCAGAAAAAATCTTGATGCCATTGTCCCAAAGAAACTAGTACGGACTGAAAAATGCCAGACTGCATTTGATGAACTCAAACATATGCTCACCACCAAACTGCTTCTCCTTTTCCCTGACCCAGAAAAGAAATTCATAATACAAACAGATGCCTCAGACTTTGCCATGGACGTGGTATTATTTCAACATGATGACAAGGGTCACCTCAAACCATGTGCTTTCATTTCAAGGAAGTTCTCCCAAACCCAATGAAACTGGCTAATATGGAAAAAGGAAGCCATGGCTATTCACTTTGCACTCACCACCTGGCGACACTTCTTGGAAGGAGCCAGATTGCCATCTGAAGTATGGTCTGACCACTGCAACCTAGAAATACTGAAAACAGCCAGAAAAATTGACCCCTAAACAAGCACTTTGCACAGAATTCTTTCAACGCTTTAACTGCAAAATCATTTTCAAGCCTGCTAAATCCAACACTCTGGCAGATCCTCTCTCCAGACTCCCATGCCACAAGGACCATATCTCATCCCCTTCCCCAAAGAACAAACACTCTTCTCCCCCGAAACCTTGGGACTTGGAGTCACCACACAAGCGCAGGAACGCATCCGCTCCTCTGTCTCAGCTATCTTCGACTCTGAATTACTCCATGCCACCAAAGCTGCCTATGACAAAGATGAATGGCTGAAAAGCCAACCTAACACAATAGCTTGGAATGATGGCATTGCCTTCGTTTGAAGCAAATTGTACGTTCCCCTTAAATGCAGGCCAGGAGTCCTCAAAAGGCATCACTACACTAAATTAGCAAGTCACTTTGGATTTCTCAAGACCTTGCCTATGACTAGGAAACAGTTCCACTGGCCAGGTCTAACCAAATGTGTTCAAGACTACATTAAGAACCGCATACATGGGGGGAGGGAGCAATTTGCATGTGTTACAGTTGGCCTTTTGTTAAATGGGATATCCCCCAGGGTTGTATTGTTAGTCAGGGGATATGCATAACAGTGTGTTAAGTACATTAACAACCCATTGTATTGTTCCCTGTAGAGGGACCTCCAGGGTCTGGGTGGTGTTCATTGGCATGTTTTTGAGTCTTCATGTTCTTCAGTACTGGTAGCCAAATTTTGTTTACTTTCTGAGTTTCGTCTTTCCTGTTGAAATTGTGCATGTGTTTATGGATCTCTATGGCCTCTCTGTGTAGTCTGACCTAGTAGCTATCAAAATGGTCGAGAATTTCTGTGCTTTCAAAAAGCATTCTGTGTCCAGGTTGGTTTATAACATGTTCTGCTACCACTGATTTTTCTGGCTGGATCAGTCTGCAGTGTCTTTTGTGTTCTTTGATTCGTGTTTGGAAAACAAAATTTGGCTGATTTATTAGAATAAATAGAATAATCCAAGTCAAAAATTTAAGTCCAAATTCATGTATTCTAAAGAGACAATTCCAGTTCAAATTATCAAAAGCTTTATCAGCATCAAAAAAAAAAATCAATGCACCTTGTTTTTCATGATTTCAAAATATTCAATCACACCTATCACAATTCTAATATTATCTTTCATCTGGCACCAGCTAAAAATCCATTTTGGTCTTCATTTATATATTCCTTCAGTAAGTTCAATTTTTCTGCCAGTACCAAAACAAATGTCTTATAGTCATCATTCAGCAATGAAATTGGCCTATAATTCCTTCGTAATGTTAAATCTTGTCCTTCTTTCAGAATCAGTGTAGTGTCTTTCCATGAATCTGGAATTAATCCCATGTCCAAAACTCCATTCATTACCATTTACAAGTGGATTAAAAATTCCTCTCTCAAACATTTATAGTAAGAGGCAGCAAATCCATCTAATCCTGGTGATTTTCCCATTTTTAGTTTTTGAATTGCTTGCTCTATCTCCACAGTAGTAATCTTGCAATTAATGTTTTCTTTTTCTTCTTCTGTGAAATTAGGTAGATTTTGTCTCTTCAAATAGTCTTCAATCTTCATAACTTCAGTGTCAACACCTGAACATAAGAAAATTTTCGTTAAAATCCTTTGTGGAATTTTCTCTTTAGTATATTCCCTATCCCCTTCTTTCCATTTCATAATCACTCTCTTCTTTCTCTCTTTTCTTAACTGATAAGCCAACCAATTGCCAGTTTTATTTGCATATTCAAAATTCTTTTGCTTCAAAAATTTCAATTTTCTTCTATTTCCTTGAAAGTTGATTTCTCAGTATTCCCAACTTTTTCTGAATATTTAGATTTATATATTCCTAGGATTTCTTTAAATTCTCTTCTTGATTTTTAATCTCATTTAAAATTTTCTGTTTTCTCCATCTGTTTTCTCTTAAGTTCTCTATTAACTCAGATGAAGTATCCTCTCCTGTAAGCTTTACTTGCATCCAAAGCATTTGTACATTTATTTCTTTGTTAAGATTTCTTTTTTTAAAAAACCTTTAATCTCTTTTCTCTAGTCTTGGACTATATCTTCTTTGGTCAAGAAGGACTCATTCAATTAGTTATATGTCTTTCTATTCCTTAAAATTCTAACTAGGATCTTTTTCATTAGTATTAATTGTGCCCCTTGTATATTCCATTAAGTTCCAATATATGGTCTTTCCCTTTTCTGGATGAGAACTGAACAATCACATCTCTGGGTACTTTCATTCTTCTAACATACACAGAATTTAGATGATAAGATGCTGTGATGTTCAGTTCTATTATGTCCTCATCAATTTGTAAGAATTTAACTAGGTTTTTTATTAACCTTAATTGCAAGAATAGTTAGCTTTATTAGCAAGAATGGTTAAAAAAAAAGCAGAAACAAATAAAATTAATCCACTAGTAATATCCAAGTTAAATCTAAGAGGAAATAGTAATATATACTTCAAGCCAGCCAAAGTTCCAAAAAATGTGAAAACTCTCAAAGGAAGAGGCAGGAAAGGAATATTTTAAAAAACCTCCTAGTCCATCAAATGCTGTCAAATATCCAATAAAGTAACATCCAAGTCCATCAAATCCAAAAATAATTGACACAACAACAACAAACAATAGGTTGTTGTGGGTTTTCCAGGCGTTGAGGTCATGTTCTACTAGTATTTTCTCCCAATGTTTCACCTCCATCTGTGGCTTGCAACTTCACTGAAGTGCCACCAGATCCTCTGAAGATGCCAGCCACAGATGCAGGCTAAATGTCAGGAGAAAATACTAATAGAACACGGCCTCAAAGCCCAGAAAATCCACAACAAACTATGGATTCCTGCTGTGAAAGCCTTCGACTTTACAAAAATCAGCAAGATTCAAAAAGTATCAAGTGTCAGAAAGAAAAATTCCCATAAAATATTAAAGTGTATAAAATGCCATATTATACTACAGGATTAACTAAACGTAGTCCTTTAGTGCCCCCCGGGGGAGACTATTAATTCACTTAAACAACATCTCCTCAAAAAGCAGGCCACTGTCAATATTACATTCTCAGTTCCTAAAACAACCTTCTCCCAGTCTAAACAATACAGAAGTTCTCAAAACAGTATTCTAACTAAGTCGAAGACTAACTTGGCAATATGTCAAGTACTACAAAGCAAATCCTGTTAGCATGAGAAAATGTCTGCTGTAAAAAAATTAAAAATTACAAAGTGATCTGATATAATAGAATAAAACCATAAAATAGTTTAAAAACAGTAAAATAGATAGAGAAGGCAATACAGAGAAAAACACATAAAAACAATATGGCATTTCATTTTAAAACTCACACAAAAAATGAAAAAAGTAAAAAGTTATTCTTTTAAAGATTTCCTTATATGGAGAAAGATCTAACCAAGCCTCAACAGTCTACTATCAAGAAAACATCCAATCCATCAGAACAAATCAGTATCTTTAAAATCCATCAATATAGTCTTTAAAATGAAGGCTTCTTTCCAAACTTAGCAAAGGAAAAGGAGATTAAACTTCATGTGCTTTATTTCTTTAAAAAAGCCCAACATTTTTTGGCCTGTTTATATATCTGTAGCCTTCCTCAGGGGCAGGTAGCCTTATGTATTCCTCAAATACATAATTGTCAATACTATAAAAAAGAACAACACACATATAGAAAATCTAACAAATTCAAATAGCAAACCATCATATATATAATAAAGCTTATACATCCATGAATCCAACAGAAATTTCTGGAGTTGCCACTTTATTTTCCTTGAGAACCAGACTGGTATGTAATAAAAAGGGACAAACTACATGTTTTTAGGTATTTATACAGTTCCTCAGATATTCAAGAGCCTGGATTAGACTAGAGAGAGTAGTGTGACTTGTTACAAGGATATATGATATAATCTATCTGCAGGATTGCCTGCTGTGAGTTTGTTGTTGCTGTTGTTGTTGTTGTACCTGGTAGAATAATTTTATAATAATGAATAAAGTTCCAGATCCTCATGGAAGCCTGAAGGAGCCAAAGAATCAACAGTACTGACAATAGTGTATTTGTTTTAAATACAGGCCCTCAAGAAGGCCACAAATACATTAACAGGCTGGAACATGTTGGGCATTTTTAAAGAATAATTTTTTCCCCCTCTACAAGCATGTGGAGCTTAGTCTCCTTCTCCTTTGCTGATTCAGACATGTGTTTTCCAGTTTTTGTTTCTGCTCCTTATTTCCAAACTTAAAAAGATAGCTGTAGCGAAAAGTGTTATTTTATTTACTGTCACTTAAGTTGATGAAAAAATAAGGAATCCAAATAAGGCACTGTCTCTTTAAATCCACAGGCCATGCAAACCACAAGCAGCTAGGTAAAATATACAGCAGCCAGTGTGGGCTCTTGGGTCCATAGTAAGTTGAATAATATTAAACAAAATTCCAATATAGTTACCAGAGAATCCCCTAGATCATAATGTAATGTCCATGCGGAAGGAGGTGAAGAATCTTCACCTGAAGCCTAAGATTGTCTTCTGCAGTCCAGATCCCCGCTTCTCCTGCTCTGTCCCGAGTAGCTCCTGCAGGCCTCTGATCAACCACTGCAAAACTCTTCAGGGTTCCCAGTAGACTGGGGAATCTCCTTTTTAACAGGAGCTCAAACACCTGCCAAAAACAGAGCTTAAGGGTTCATGATTTCACCCATCTTTTATGGATGGGTCCTAAATCACCCAGGTCATTAGAGCTCTGGAAACAAAACCTCAATAAATCACATTTTTAGTTTACATTTTGGATTCTCTGGCTGGTTTTTTCCTGTGTGATCCCGTAAACATTGGTGGAAAGATCTCATTAAGTTACCCCTCCTCTCTCAGGTCTCCTGATTCTGAACTAATTAATTCCCCATTGTCATGTGGAAGTACTGGCATTGCTGGTGGACCCCTGAGTCACCCATGTTTTGGGGTAACACAAGTCCTTCAAATGATTTCCTCCCTCCTTTTTTCTCCTAATCATTATCACAGGGAGACATGGCAACCTGACAGGCGGAAAGGAAAAAAAGAATGTGGCAGCATATTTAAAACTAACTGATTTTTATTTTTGCATGAGCTTTTGTGGATGGGAATGTTACTGCAGTTTAGGCCTACTTGGAGATACCCCCAGATATCATTTTGATATCATAATTTGGATCTCTTCCACCACCCCTCTCCACGTGTTTGAGAGGCCCCCCGACAAGCACAAAACCAGGCTCGGCCACTAATTGCTGAACATTCCATTCTCCACCCAGGCAGGCCAGAAATAGCCAGATCCTTTCTTTAGGAGACCTCTCTGCAAACACCTTCAGTAAGTATGCACGCTGTTTACAAAGGACTCCCTGCCCCGAGCAGCAACCTGGCAAGCTGAATACTCAACTGCCAAGCACTCTGCATTTGCATACTGGCTAACTCTTTGTCAATTTAGACTTAACTTAATCATGCTAAATTCTGACCTTTCCAAAGTTTTGTCCCACTCCTAAAACTCATCGTTTTCCCCAAGTATGGCATAGCCTGCAGTCACATTTCTCCCTATAAAAACCCCTGATTCCGAGACCATCCTCAGATCGCTCCTGAGTTCCATCCCAGCTTGCCGCCGCTCTGCTTGGCAAGCCTTCCCCTCAGTTCCGGTAGCTGAGATACATCACACCCCAGCTTCGCTCTCTATCTTCTTTCCGGGCTCCAGGAACAGGTTCTGTATCACCCGAATCAACTATCCCTCTGAAAATCCTGCTATCATACTCACCCCTTTATTTTCCTTAGTTATCTGTGTGCATGTGTTGCTTACATTGTGTGCCTGTATTTAATAAAGATCATTCAATTATTTCCAACACAGTTTGCTCCTTGACTTGGCCTGACCCCGTAAACATTGGGTTACAAGATCCTACTGCGTTACTCTGCCTCTCGTAGTGCCAACCAGTGCTCTTGACTAATTTCCCCATCTTGTAATTGTAAGGTTATTTTGGTGTCCCTCTCGTGACCCCCAGTAAACAGGGTAACAGAAAGTCACTTCCTTGGATGCGGTAACAAGTAGTATTAGGCCTCAGGCATAAAGCATAATTATACAGTTATGGGAATGGGATAGAAGGTAACAGGTTCCAGAAAGATGCATGACTCTTGCCCTAAATTTTTAAAAGATTGCATAAGGTGATATAAGTCTATCTTCACAGTGGTCAGTTCATGTGAATAAATCTGCTTACCAGAAATCAGTTTCCCAGAGTTCAAAACTCTCTCTGAAATGCTTCCTTTTGTTATATATGCTATAGTGAGGACACTGGTATTAATAATACAATGGGCCCTCCTTATATGCAGGGATTCTATTCCAGAAACCTCCATGAATAACAGAAATTACAAAAGCCTGTGTGTCCCATTATATTCAATGGGAGCAACATGCTCACTGATGCTTCATCACATCTGCATTCATGTCACCACATTGTTACCATGCGGTACATGCCAATTTGTGATACAGTATGATTGCCTATAAATATTGTTAAATTTGGCATGACATGAATATACATCTTGCACTTACGGTTGAAAAGCTATGTGGAGACAAAGGACTCTGACTGGAAGTTTCATGAAGCTAGGACAAGACTTAGCGTGGCCAAGTCATAAGTTCAGACAAATCAATCAGGAAAAAAAACTTAACATGATGGGTTTTAGATGGTTCTTTAAAGTACCCAAGCCAAAAAACAATAGCAAATGAAGCTGCAAGAAGGCTCGCATCCTACTACCTTTTTTAACCATGGAAACAGTCCTTTTGTTTTTTTTACCTCTCCAGAAATCAAGAAGCTATCATGACCCTTCGATGTTTTCTTCACCTGGCTGCTGTTACCTTGATTTCTGGGGTCCCTTGGGGGACACCTCAATGTGCTCCACGTGATGGGGAACGGAAACTAGCCAGAGCACCAGCAATAGCACTGCAAGAGGCAGGGTAGCCTAGCGGGGTCTTTTTACCCAGTTTTTACGGGGTCAGGCCAAGCCAAAAACCAAACAAAACAAAAAATGTCCAATAAATAATTTTATTAACTATGAGAGTTACACACTTGCACACTTATGCACTCACTCACACACACCCAAGAGCTTGTCAAGAAGAAAAAGAGAGGAAATCGGACAGGGGAGCAGTGAAGGGGTGTGTTGGGGTAATACTGCACATTGTCCTGAAGTTCAGAGTCTGAGAAGGCAGTGAAGCAGTAGGGCTCAGCACAGAGGGAGCTTGGCAGACGGAGTGACAGGCAGCTGGGAAGACTGGGAGTGATCCAAAGAGGCACTCAAAATCAGGGACTATTTGTAGGGGAAAAAGTATCTCGAGGATTAATCCTTTCCCGGGGAGAACAATGGGAGTTGCAGTGGGCACAAAGCTCCATGCTGGTAATTTCCTTTGCGTGATGGGATTATTGGGTATTGCCACAGTCTCCGGACCTTAGCTGAGTTTTGTGGTGTGACTTTTAGTCCCCGCTTGATGGGATATTTGCTCATGTTGGGGCAGACACATTAATCCCTTCAAGTTGGTGTCTCGGGGCGGAGGACTTTTTGTTTAGTGTGGATTTGCTTCTCTTGTGGTTTTCCTGGGGCTATGTGATGGGAATTTTACTGGTCTGATCTTGTTTTTGGTCTTTCAGCCATGCCTGCCTACGTGCTCCTTCGGGGAACTTCTTATGGCACACAGAACCATATTTTAATATCAAGATTGTAGACCCCGGGATAGGGTTTCTCCACCAAAGTAACACTGCAAAGGCAATTAGAACCTTCTGAACCCTTTCGCCAGCTATACCAGAAAGCCTGTCACACATTTCTCTCAAGGAAGAAAAAAAGTATTTAAATCCTGGATCAGCCATTGTTTACTCACTGGTACCTTGAACATGAGCAGCATGTTATGCTGTGTGAGGGCCCCCTCCCAGGTTTCAGTTCATTGTACAGCCCTCAGGCTTTTGCCCAGTCTGAGAAAACTCACTTCAATCTTCTTCTGCTTCAGCACTGGTAAATATCCTCCCTTTCTTTCAGTTAGACTTGTATGGTTGTGAGACTGTATGTTTGTGTGTTTGTGAATAAAAACTTTCTTTTTGATCTCCAACAGGTATCCTACAGCTAGTACTGGTATATACTGGTGAAAAGATCCCTCAAGGTTACCCACCTCACACAGGTCTCCCTTTTTGAGCTAACATTTTCCTGCCAATTTCACAGAGGCATGGGTACTGCTGGAAGTCCTCAAGATCCCCTACCTTTTGGGATAACACCCAGAAATCAGGGTAACAATCTTATATACATTTTCTTGAAGGTCATAGCAAAGGATATTTTCAGTTTCTTTCCAAACTCTTTCCCATTGACTCATAGATATATTATGACCAAAATTCTTGGCCTAATTAATCACATATTCCTTAACCTGTTCTTCTTCTATGTCTATTTTCAGCAAAAACTTATAGAATTTGGCAATCAGATGGTCATCGTCAGTACAAAGCAACACTTCAAATTCTGATTTGCCCTTTTCAAAATCTTTATTCTTTTTATCCTCCATAAATCTTAAATAGTACTGCCTGTGTGAAAGCCAAAGCAAGTTAAAACCTTCTCCTTGTAACTGTTGCAAGAATTTCATTTCAAAACCTCTATCTGTCTTCTTTAATCATTCCTTATATGTCAGCCAACAATGGTCTGCTCTCATTTCTGTTCTGTAAAAAGCTTATTGTGGAGAAATCCAAAAAGGTATTTTTGTACACAATCTAGCTTTGTATCTATTCCAAAGTCTTGACATGCCATGTCTAATACAGTCATTGTTAAAGGCCACATTGACCATAACTTTGTCATACCATAAATATATGTGCCATCCAAACCTTAAATCAGGACATCTACATTCAACAATTTATTGTCTTTCAATGTTATCCATTTTTTAATCCAAGTAAAGGCTGATGCTGCAAAATAGCTCTTCAAATTCGGCAATACAAGACCACCTCTTTCTTTTGCATCCTGTTACACAGGGCTTTCTAAACAGTGTGTTGGCGACACATTACTGAGTCGCCTGTAGTGTGTTGGTGTGTCACCCCCCAGCCGAGAATGACCACTCCCCCATCTGAGCCTGGCTTGCTGCTGTCACTCCTGCTGGGGCCTTCCCCCGGCAAGAGCAATGGCAGTGGTCAAGGATCGGGTGTCAGGGGGCTGCCTTTCCCCCAGCCTTCATTCTTATGGAGGTCTTTCCTCAACAGGAGCAATGGCAGAGGGCAAGAACCAGGTGGGAGGGAGCTGTCTTTCCCCCTGCCGTTGCTCTTGCTGGGGTCTTTCCTGGTGATGGGAAAGCCATCAGGTCAAAGCCTGCCTTTCCCTACCCTAGATATGCCTCTGGGTACCTCCAGTTTGCTAGTAAAACTGAATTACTGTGTTGTGAAGTAATGCAAGTTGAAGAAATGTGTCATCAACAGAGAAAGTTTGGAAAGTTCTGCTATAACACCTTAAATCTTACTTTAGGTTCCTTGCCTCCCCACACAAATCTTGATAAATATTTCTGCGACATTTTGAATGGTGTTTCCTTTGTTATTATTGGAATTCATTTGGAAAAGAAATAACATCTCTGGAAGAATATTCATCTTTATTGCTGAAACCCTTCCTAGTAATGACGAATTCAATTTTTGCCACTTCTCAAGGTCATTCTTAATCTCCTTCCATGCCTTCACATAGTTATTTTCATATAATTGATTGGTACCTCCAGTTAAATAAATTCCCAGATATTTAACTTTCTTTTCAATACTAAATCCAGTTTTCTTCTGAAATCCATCTTTATCATGAATGTTCATGTTTTTCACCAATACTTTGGCCTTCTCCTTGTTTATCTTCAATCCTGCATATTTTCCAAATTCGTTTATTTTCTTTTGTAATTTCAGTGTTTAGTCATGGTTTTTGTAACATAATCACAAGATCATCTGCAAATGTTCTTAGTTTAAATTCTACTTTTCTAATCTTGATTCCTTTAATTTCATTTTCTTGTCTAATCACAGTATTCAAAACTTCCAATGCAAAAATAAATAAAAGTGGAGATAAAGGGCATCCTTGTCTTGTACCCTTCTGTACTGAAACAAATTTAGTTTTTTCTCTGTTAACTATTATCTTTGCAACTTGATTTGTATATACTGCTTTCAGCCAGGTCAGCACATTGATACCAACTTTCATAAATTCAAGAGCTTTAAACGTGAACTGCCAATTCAAGTTGTCAGGTACTTTTTCCGCATCCAAGAAAATCAGAATTCCTTATTTCTCCTTATGACCTTCAAAGTACTCAATCGCATTCAAAACAATTCTCATATTAACCTTCATTTGTCTTCCCAGTAGAAATCCACATTGGTCTTCATTTATATATTTAATTCAGTATTTTCTTAAATCTTTCTGCCAAGACCAAAGCATATATCTTATAATCATTGTTTAGCAATGATAATGGTCTGTAATTCTTCAGTACCGCTGAGTCTTGTCCTTCCTTCAATACATTATTTGCTTCTTTCCAAGTATCTGGAATTAATCCGGTTTCCAGAATATCATTAATTACTATCTACAGTAGAAGCAATACTTCTTCCTTTAATGTTTTGTAGTATGATGGTCCCAGTCCATCTTTTCTTGGCATCTTTCCCAATTTTAGTTTCTGAATGGCTTGATCAATCTCCAAAATAGTAATCTTACAATTTATATGATCCTTTTCTTCCTCTGACAATCTAAATAAACTTTTGTTTCTTCAAATATTCTTCAATTTCTTTCTCATTAACTTCCTTTCCTAAATATAGACTTGAAAGTATTAATAAAAAATTCTTTGCAAATCTTTGTCTTTGGAAAATTCTTTGTCATCCTCTCTCAACTTCAAAATCACTTTCTTTTTCTTTTCTTAGTTTATAAGCAAGCCATTTTCCTGATTTGTCTGCATATTGAAAATATTTCTGTTTCAAAAACTTCCAACTTACTTTCCATTTCTTCCATCATCAACATTGATAATTGATTTCTTAGTAGTTTTACTTTATTTTGAAGGTCTATATTCTCAAGACAATTCTTCAATTCATCTTCTTCCTTTTTTATCTCATCTAAATTTTTTTGTGTTTTCTCCATCTGTTTTCTTTTAAATTCTCTGTTTACTCTAATAAAGTATCCTCTCATATATGCTTTACTTGCCTCCCATATGGATCTGATGTCTGTTCCTTTATTCAAATTTCTGTCAAAGAATTCTTTTATCTCTTTTTTTGCACTTAGTACTACTTCTGTCTTCATCATCAAGGATTAATTAAATCTCCAAATAAATTCTTTACTTGTTTTTCTGATATATACTATCACAGGATGGTGATCTGATACAGTCTTGGGGAGAATTTCCATCTGTCAAAGTCTTTGATAGCCATATCATATTTAATCTTGAATGAGATTTATGTCTGTCCAAGAAAAAAGTAAAATCTTTTTCAATGGGGTGTTTAAGTAGCCATATTTCTGTAGTCTGCAAATTTTCTATCAATTAAAAAAAATCATTGGGATAGTTGACCTTGGGTGTTCTTTATCTCTTTAGACAAAGATCTATCCATCAATGGTGACACTACCTCATCCCAATCCCCCATTAAACACCATTTTTCATAAGACATTTTAGACAAAACAGTATTCAGTTTCTGAATTAACATTGACCTTTGTAAAATTGGAACATATACTCCCAGTACCAACATTTTCCCCCCATTAATAGTAACTTCAACTACCACAAACCTCCCATCCTCATCAGAGATCACCAACTGAAGAAATAATTTTGATCTTACATACATTACCACTCCATTCTTTTTACCTTGTCCAGCACAAATAATTTCTTCTCCTAATCTTTTTTGTATCAAGAGTTTCTGGTCTCTGCTGTGTATATGAGTTTCTTGTAAACAAATCAAGTCCAAGTCCAACTTCTTTAGATAATGAAAGATTTTATTTTTCTTCTGTGAGGTATTAATCCCATTAATGTTCAAGGTCAAAAATTTATAATCTATGCTTAAGCAGTTGATGGTGAAAAGTCCAAATGAGTCTTCAGCATGACAGGAGATGGTCCTTCATCATTATCATCATCTTGGAGAGATTCTGAAGATACAGCTCCCGCCATCTTTGAAGTTTCTCTGCATTCTCCATTCTGATCTGTGTCTTTAGCTACACCTCTAGTTTTGGTTTCTGATTTTGTGATTTATCTGGTCTTCCCTGGTTTTTATGACTTTGTAACTCATTCTTGTGAGCACTCATAAACTGATTAATCTTTTCAATAGAATTCAGTCAAAACCTTTCATTTTAAAATGTAAAAATCAGGCCCTCAACCCTGTCCCAAATAAATGGTATATTCCTAGAAGCAACAATGTATCATTTATTTGGGACAGAGTTCAGGGCCTGATTTTTACATTTTAAAATGTAACATTCACTAATGGAGTGTAAGCCTCCTTCTTTCTAAGGATTCTTACTGGAATATTTTTTAAAGAGAATAAGCTGGGTATTTTGAATCTTCATGGTGTCTTACAATGTACATCCAAAATCTGATCTTTCCATTTTCTCGATGAGAATTGGATTATTACATTTTTTGGAACTTTCATTTTCTTAGCATAAGCTGAGTTTAGACAATAAGCAAAGTTGAGGTTTGCTTCTATCTTGTCTTCCAAAAATTTAGCCAAATTTCCTAATAATTTCAGTTGTAAATCCTCACCCTTCTCCTCTGGAAGTGCACAAATTCTCAAATAGTTCTCTTTGTCTCTTAATTCCATCAATACCATCTTATCCAGATTTTTCTCAAATTCTTCTTGAGTCTGAATTTCTAGTTGAGAGGTTCTTACTTCCATCTGTGAAGATTTAACTTCTGTACCCTGTGTCTTCTGAGTCAAAGTCACACTTGATTTCTTATTCCCTTGAACTTTTACAGTTGTCTTTTCTAACATCTTTTGATTTTTTTTTAACCAGCAGTTACTTGTTTCACCTCCTGTCTGACATTCTCCACCACACTCCACTTTTTAAGAAATTTTATTAACTTTCTCAGTAATACTATCCATTCTTCCAGCAAGATCTTCAAATCTCTAGTCATTAATTGTTTTAAATTGCCTAAACTTTGTCAAAAATTTAGCAAAATAATCAGGGGCTTTTGTATCCTCCATTGAGTCATTTCTAGTTGTCATCTTTTTTGTAGAAGAAACCAAATTAAAAGAAAAAAACAGAGCCAAACAATTTTTCCTTTTCCAAGACAAAAGGACCTTTCGTTTCTTTAAAAAAATTTCCCTTTAAAAAAAACTAAAAAACTTTTTCAAAAATCCATTAATCCAAAATTCATTAATCCAACAACAACAACAACAACAACAACTCTCAAAGATTCTCAAGGAATGCATTTAGCAATGTGCCAAGTTTAGAAAACAAAGTGTCAGAGTCCAGTTCCCAGCCAAAAGAGGAGATGGGGGGGGGGAAAGGGCAGTGAAACAAAGTATCCAAAATGTCTCAATTAATATAACAAAAATCTTTCAATCCAGACAGCACTTCAAAAACTATCATTGTTTTTTAAAAGCAATCAAATATTTTTTTTTATAACTTCACTTAATCATAGAAATGTAGAGTTGGAAGAGACCAAACGGGCCATCCAGTCCAACCCGCTGCCATGCAGGGACACCCTCAAAGCAATCCTGACAGATGGCCATCAAGCCTCTGCTTAAAAACCTCCAAAGAAGGAGACTCCACTACACTCCGAGGCAGCATATTCCACTGCCAGACAGCCCTGACTGTCAGGAAGTTCTTCCTGAGGTTCAGGTGGAATCTCCTTTCCTGCAGCTTGAATCCATTGCTCCTTGTCCTGATCTCTGGAGCAGCAGAAAACAAGCCCACTCCTTCCTCTACATGGCATCCCTCCAAATATTTTAACATGGCTATCATGTCCCCTCTTAACCTTCTCTTCTACAGACTAAACATACCCAGCTCTCTAAGTCTATCCTCATAAGGCATGGCTTCCAGGCACCTCACCATTTTGGTCGCCCTCCTCTGGACTTGCTCCAGCTTGACCATGTCCTTCTTGAATTGGGGTGCCCAGAACTGGACACAGTATTCAAGATGAGGTCTAACCAAAGCAGAATAGAGTGGTACCAGTACCTCCCTCGATCTAGACACCATACTCCTATTGATGCAGCCGAGAATTGCATTGGCTTTCTTGGCTGCCGCATCACACTGCTGACTCATGTTCAGCTTGTGGTCTATGAAGACTCCGAGATCCCTTTCACACGTACTGCTATCCAGCCACGTGTCCCCCATCCTATATTTCTGTATTTTATTTTTTTTCTACCTAAGTGTAGAACCTTACACTTCTCTCTGTTGAATTTCATTTTGTTCGCCCTGGCCCAGCTCTCCAATCTATCCAGGTCATTTTGAATTTTGATCCTGTCTTCTGGCGTATTGGTAACCCCTCCCAATTTGGTGTCATCTGCAAATTTGATGAGCATGCCCTCTATTCTTTCATCCAAGTCATTGATAAAAAATATTGAACAGCACTGGACCCAGGACAGAACCCTGTGGCACCCCACTAGTCACTTGTCTCCAGGATGAAAAGCAGCCGTTCATGATCACCGTTTGGGTTCGGTAGATCAACCAATTACAAATCCAACTAACAGTAGCCCTGTCCAGCCCACATTTTACTAGCTTCTTTGCAAGAATGTCATGGGGAACTTTGTCAAAGGCCTTACTGAAATCGAGATATGCTACATCCACAGCATTCCCTTCATCTATCAAGCTAGTAACTCTACCATAAAAAGAGATAAGATTAGTCTGGCATGACTTATTTTTGAGAAATCCATGTTGACTTCTCGTGATTACTGCATTGCTTTCTAAGTTATTAGAAACTGACTGCTTAATGATCTGCTCCAGGATCTTTCCGGGTACTGACGTCAGGCTGACTGGGCGATAATTATTTGGCTCCTCTTTTTTCCCTTCTTGAAGATGGGGACAACATTTGCCCTCTTCCAGTCTGCTGGAACTTCTCCTGTCCTCCAAGATTTCTTAAAGATTATAGCAAGCGGTTCCGAAATGACCTCTGCCAGTTCTTTTAATATCCTAGGATGCAATTCATCTGGCCCTGGAGACTTGAATTCATACAATGTGGCCAGGTATTCCTGTACTGCCTCTCTACCTATTATGTGCCTCATTTCCCCTGCTTCTTCACCTGCTCCCCAACTGCCAGGTTGAGTGCTTGTATCCTTCTGGGAAAAAACTGAGGCAAAGAAGGTGTTAAGTAGTTCTGCCTTTTCTCTTCCCCTGTGAGTAATTCGCCATCTTCTCTGCGCAGCGACCCTATCATCTTCTTCTTTTTCCTTTTGCTGCAGACATATTTTAAAAAGCCCTATTTATTGGTTTTAATTTCTCTGGCCAGCCTAAGTTCATTCTATGCTTCAGCCTTTCTGACTGTTACCCTGTCTGTTGGGGGGTCCTGGGAGGGGTGCCCAGATTGCCAAATATAAAATACCAATTGGGGAAAATTAGCTGGAGCACTCTCTTTGCTAACGAGAGGCAGGGTAACTTTGCAAGGATCTTGAAACCCAGTGTCTACGGCTTCAGGTCAGGGAGCAGGCACGCAAGTTTAAAGTAACCAAAAAGAACAGTTTTATTGAGAATTAAACAGAAAATAAACAACACATGCACACTAACTAACTGGGAAGTAGAATTGGAGAGCGTAGGGATGGGTAATACGACACCTGGTCTCGCTGTCCTGGAGGGAAAGATGGGGTTCCGAAGAAGAAAGCTCAGCGTGGCTGGCTGAGGGGAGTTCCTTAGACAACCAGCAGCAAGGCGGGATGGAAGTCCAGGGTGATCCAAGGAGTCTGAGGACTGTTTGGAAATGCAGGGTTTTTATAGGGGAATTTGTGCCTACCGGCTATGGCAAGCCAGGTGAAAACAAAAGGAGTTTTGGTGCTGGACAAAGGATTTGGAAAGGTCAAATTTAACATGATGAGCTTAACGCTCGATGACAATAGTTTGGTCAGTATGTAAATGTCTTGTTTACCGGACTGGCTCTGCTGAGAGCTGCGCAGCTTTTGTGAAGTTTGCAAGTGGAAGTTCCCTGAAAGCTACGAGCAAGGCTTGGGTTGCTGGCCTCAGTGGGGTCTGGAATGCAAAACCGTTAGCGGCCGCACTCTGTCCGTGCTTGTCCGGAGAACCTCGCAAACACGTGGAGTGTGGTGACTGAAAACAATCCCCCCCCCATGGGAGATATTGGGACAATATCGATCATTTTCCAATTAACCATTTAAAATCAATTTAGAGCCGAATGTGAGACTACCGTTCCAGGGTCGTATCACTCCAAGCGTGAACAGGTTTGCAACATTACTATCTAATAAACACAGTCCCTAACTATCCAAAATCCTAAATGTAACTACACACATACAGACAAAACACAAAATTTAACAATGGCTGAATGGTAACTGGTAATTAATAACAGCAATAGAAATGAACAGTGGTCAATGAAAGAATCCTCCCATGAATAGAGAAAGCAAAACAGTAATGCAAAATGGAGATAGCAGTGAGTTACTGTGGCAAAAATGGGGCAAAAGTTGTGGTTTGCTGGAAAATTTGCAACAGTAACACTCGGTGGAAAGCGGGCAAAAATGAAGTAGCAAAGTGGCAATGTGGGCAGCAGGAGGCAGCCCGGTGGAGATGCGGGCAGAGCAGCCTGTCGGTGGATAGCGGGCATTAGTCCAAAAAGGCAAGCAGGCAGTAATAACAGTTTGGTGGAGAATGGGCAATGGAACAGTCCAAAAAGAACATAGTTTTGTAAAGAGCTGGCACTAATATCCCAGGTGCATACTGGAGCAAGAGTTCGTGGTTCCTGGGGAGGGGAGGTGCGAGCAAAAAGTCTCTGGGCAACCCCTGGGTACAGGAAAAGTTCAGAAAGTCCAAGGTGGTTGGAACTGTGGGCGACGAAGACAAAAACAGCTGGAAGGCGGGTAATGGAGACAGGAACAACCAGAATGCGGGTAAAATCTGGAACGCAAGCACGGATGCAAAACCAAACAGGAATGTGGTCAAAATGTCCGGGATCGCAGTTTAAGCTAGACAGGGAGCGCTAGCTCTTTGCAAGAACGGCAAGCAAGTTGTGAAGTCCGTTGGGGACTGGCTGGAACTGGGATCCCCAACTGCAGTAACAGGAACACGGTGTCATCTTGGGCTGGTCCCTCGACTGGGATGGCGGGTTTTCAACACACACACACACACCTCTCGGTGCCCGGGGGTGTGGGCATCTCCAGGAATGGTCTTGGCTACAGGAACCGTTGACCTACTTACTTATGAAAGAGAAAACTGACACAAGTTATAGCCAATACAGTAGACAAATGCAAATGGATGGCACGGAGCCTATCGGGAGTTGAGTTTGAGTCTTGAAGACCAGGGATGATGGGAGCCTCAGTGGGGCTGTTAACAAAATGCCAGGCAAAGTCAAGAGACATGGAGGGGACAGGGGTGACTGCCTCAGACCTGGATCACTGTAAGGTAGAAAGCACCTCGGTAGAGGGGGCCTCCATGCAAGAGGTACCGTCTGGGGTCGACTGGGCCTGCATACTGTGGTTCATCCCGTATTTCACCAGGGGGCTTGTTTTGAACAATTACACATAAGTTGCCCCAACTTGACACTTTGATATAGACTGGGCCCGGAGGTACCGTGTGGAACAAATATCATGATGTGATAAGAGAGAATGCAATCTCTCAGTTGGACTAGGTTAGGCTCTAGCTTCTGCCTAGGCGGAGGGTCCCAAACTTGTGGAAAGATAGAACTAACTAAATCAGAGACAAGTGAGTGTACGCTTGCTCGTTGCCAGAGTGGACGCTGGCTCTCTCGGAGATGGTCCCAGATGGTGGGACTTACGTATGCAAATGTTCTAATAACATATGCAAATTGGGAACATGCACCGGGGCCAGTCATCCTTGCCAATTGTGTAGGTCTCCGGCCCTTATGGGGCGTCGGAGGCACATTCTAAATTTAGGGGTACAACGCCAAATAGCATGGGAAGTGGAGCAGCGGCTTGGACTGTTCTCACCCTAACAATCCAGGCTCGCGAGGAGAAAGAGAAGAGAGGCTACCGGGAGGCGGGAGGTAATCTGGTTGGTGAACTGGAACTCCAGAGTCAGATCTGGTTCCTCTGAGAGGGAGACACTCATGTCTCGCCCTTTCGTCCCCAGAAGTGCCATTGCACAAGATCATCCCTCAGTATGAGAGATGGCAGGCGCTTCAGCCTGACTCACATACCTTCCTCAGGGTGCCCAGGCTGACTCTGTAGGCCCAATTCACCCCAGAGGCTTTAAGGGAGACCTCAGGTCAGCCAACCCGTTGGTCTCCCGCCAAAAGCGGTTACAAAAACAGACTAAACAAACCTAAAGAGTCTATGACTGCTAAACAAAACAACTACAGAACTACTGGCGGAACTATATACAGCCACTGGGAGCCAGGGAGGGGTTCGCCACTCCACCTCCGCTCCACGCAGACAGGGGCTGTTCAACCATTGTCGAACACCTCGTAGATCAAGACAAACGTCTCAGACAGATTAATGGCCTGCACTTCCCGGTAGTTCAAAGACACATGGGAGGCAATTACACTAACGGGAATCTTCCTGGAGCCCTCCTCACAAGGTTCAAGTTCTACAATTCCCCTTGGTTCGACTGGCTGGCCTTTCCACTCCTTCAGCTGGGAAACGTGGAAAAACTTGAGCCAGTCTCCTTTCCTCTTTGGTATCCGGACCTGATATACAGTGGGGGAGACCCGTTTCACAATGGGGACCGGTCCCACCCATTTGGCAGCAAGGGAGTGTTTGTCCTTATAGAAATTTCTATAGAGGACTAACTGCCCTTCCTCCCACTGGCAGGGACGATGCACCCAACCTAACCTCTTGTTCATTTTCTGAAGATTCTTGCCAAGCTGGGCAGCAACCTGCTGGTGTACTTGCCCAAGATGACTGACTAGGCTTCTGACCCACTCGTTATTGAGAACCACTGGTTCCAACTCGGAGGGGAGGCTGGTATCTATCCAAAATGCTTCGGGCAGCATCATCTTCCACCCTGTCATAACCATATGCGGTGTGAAGTCATGGGACGCTACCGTGCCTCTGAAAGCTATTAGAATGATGGGCAGCTTTGTGTCCCAGTCTTTTCAAGAGGAGTGCACCATTTTCCGAAGGGCTTCCTTCAGAGAATGGTTTGTCCTCTCCACCAGTCCGGAACTCTGTGGATGATGGGCGATGTGAAAGCATTGGCGAATGCCCAGTGCCTGGCACAGCTCTCGGGTGACCTCACCAATGAAGTGGGGTCCCGAGTCTGAGTCCAACACACGTGGCACTCCCCACCGAGCCCAAACATTGTTGAAAAGCAAGCGCGCAGCCATGCTCACGGTGCTGTCTCTGCAGGGGAAGGCCTCGATCCACATAGAAAAGGGATCGATAACCATCAAACAGTACTTGTTGCCATGTGGGGTCGCGGGCAGTGGACCTATGAAATCTACCTGGATGCGTGACCAGGGACCCTCGATACGCTGATGTTGGATGGGCACGTTGGGGCCGGAGGGGTCAGCGTTGACCATGGCGCAAGATAAACAATTGTCCACCCACTGGTCGACATCCTGCTTAACTTGAGGCCAACACCCAGTGTGCCGGACCCGATCCAACATCACATTGCGACCTCGGTGTCCCTGCTCGTGGACAAACTGAATGATGTCACTGTAGAGGTCCTGAGGTATGATCCAGTGGCAACGGCCGCTGGCATCAATAGCCCAGTTCACACTGTCCAATTGGGAGATCTGGAATCGACCAGACTCGTCTGAGCCCTTCCTGGCCAACTCCAAAATCTCAGAGTCCCTTTTCTGTAGCACCCCTAGATCAAACATCGGGGGCACTAGCAACTCTTTAGGCTTCACGTTAATGGCAGCGAAGGGAGCCCCATCGTCCAGTAACGCAGCGTCATGTGCAATGGCGTCAGCCCTGTAGTTCCAAATGCAGGTAGCCCTACCCTTTTTCTGGTGTCCTCTGACATGAGCTACCGAAGTAGGGGCGACCCTTTCCTGAATTTGGGCTGCAATACGGACCCATTTCTCTAGATGGGCTATTGGTTTCCCATCGGATGTTTTAAGGTCATTTTGGATCCAGATTGGTAACCAGACGGATGCAGCCTTTGCCATCCAGTCGGAATCGGTATAGATTGCCAGGGGGCAGTCAAGTGGCTCGTGCTCCAAAATAGCTTTCAGATCTTCTACCTCCACCGCTTGGCTGGAGTGTGGCCGGGCTTTCCCCTGTAGGGTGAAGGTAGTCTGTGACCCGGATCACTCCATAGCCTGTCCGTGGGCTACCGTCCACATGCATGGATGACCTATCACAGAACTAACATACAAAGCCCTGTAACTGAGCTTCCTCAAGGGAGGCTCCCCATTCTACTGGCCAATCGGTAAGCTTCAAAGATGGTAAAGGACACTCATGCGTGGCTCCGGTCACAAGTAGACCATAGCGAGCTGGTGGGTCCTGTGGCTGTTTCTGGAAATCCACCTCACGCGACACCAAGGTAACAGTACATTGGGCAATCTGGGTGTTAGACACCTGGCTATTCTGGACCTTACCAGAAAGAATGTACTTAAGTGGTGTGTGGGTGGTCTGGACAATCACACGGGCGCCTCCAGTCATAAACTCCCTGTGCGTTAGAGCCCAGATAAGAGCGAGACAGGCTTTCTCGCAAGGACTAAATTTAATCTCAGGTGGGTTCAAATTTCTGGAGGCATACGCAATCACACGCTGAGTGCCATGTTGTAACTGTGACAAGACCGCTCCTATGCTCCCGTCAGAGGTGGCTAACTGGATGAGGAATGGCTTAGCCATGTTAGGGTGAGCCAGCGCTGGCGCTTTCATCAGATCCTCTTTAAGCTGTGCAAATGCCAGCTGTTGTGCAGGTCCCCAGTTCCACTCGGCATTCTTCTTTAGTAGGGCATAAAAAGGCTTTGCTTTGGTGGCAAAGGACTTGATAAAGTCCCTAGAAAAGTTGAACGTCCTGAGGAGAGAGTGCAGAGAATGCACGTCTGTGGGGGCTGGCAACTTAGAGATCACCTCTACCCGCTGCGAATCGGGAGTGCGACCCTCAGTGCCTAAGCAAAGACCCAAGTACTTCACTTCAGTGGACACTAGCTGGGCTTTCTCCCTGTTAGCCTTAAAGCCAGTGTCTCTAATGACCGTTAACATTTCCTCTGTGATTTCTCAGGTTCTTTCCTCAGTAGAGGAGTGAACCAAAATGTCGTCAACGTAGGAGAGGACGTGGGTCTGTGAAGCTGGTTGCAGCTTGTTCCACATCCTAACCATGTGCGCGTGGCAAATGCTTGGGCTGGAATGGAAGCCCTGGGGTGTGTGTTTAAACACATACTGATGGCCCCGGAACGTGAAGGCAAATTTATACCAACACGCCTCGTGTAATGGGATGGAATGAAAAGCGTTTGCCAAATCAATAACACTGTAATACTTAGCTCCTGCCGCAATGGTGGACAGGATTTCATTATACTTTGCTACGACTGGCACCACAGGAGGAGTTGCAGAGTTCAAGGCTCTGAAGTCTACAGTCATCCTCCACGTCTTGCCATCGGATTTTAAGACAGGCCACAAGGGCGCATTGCAAATAGACTGCATAGGGGTTATTACACCCCACTGGGGAAGCCCCTCCATGGTTTTCCCTATGCTTTCCTCGGCTTCAACAGGGTACTTAAACTGTTTTTGAGGCGGGGGATCTCGGCCCTCTATCAGGACACAAGCCTCCTTTACTTTCCCGCACTCTATTTAATCCTTAATCCAGACCTCCGGGGAAGCCTTCACCCAGGGGTTGCTAGTCAGACAATGAATGGGAGCGGGAGCCTTGATGGCGGTGCAGCGATGCACTGCTGATATTTCCTCAGGTCCCTGAACTAACTTCCATAGAAACCCATTCACGTAATCAACAGTGAGCTTTTTTCCCGCAGGAAGCCAATGCCCAAGAGGCCATCGTCCTCGCCACGGTTCTCGCAAGATCAGAGCTGAAAACGGAACGTCTCTGTGGACATAGGTATGTCCTTCCAAGCTCGGGCAAGGTGACCCCCACACCGTATCCAGAAAGCTGGACACGTTCGGGTGTAGGTACACCATACTTCACTAATTTAGGGTGCAGCACATTCAGTACCGCACCGGAATCCACTAACAGGGTGGCAGGAGATTTCCCCCCCTCGGTCCCAATGCCTGCCTGCACCCAGAACCTTCCCCACTTCTCTGGCCGCAACTTGGCCACAACATTGCGGGGAAGCTTCCTGGACCGAGGGCCTCCCTATTCCTGAAACTCTACAGTCGAGTGGCGTCCAGCCGGGGGTGTGCCGTGCATCACGGCCTGGACCGGCATGGCGCCACTCGCGGCATGTTGTTTCTCAAGCGTGTCTAAAAGCTCTGGCAGGGGCCGCTTGTCAAATTGGGACATATCCAATCTGCACTTGCATAACAAATTCCAAATTCTGGCTCTGGTTGAGGGGATCATCTGGGCCGCGGGATCATGGCTGCCAGAAGCCTCCTCAGGAGGACCAGACTCAAAGGACAGTCTAGGGGCAGTGGGCTGTTGTGGGGGACTCCCTTCCTTACCTGCCTGGCTGCGGGCGTCTCCTCCCTGCCACTGCCTATCCTGTTTGGGAGCCGGGTGTGAGTTCCAATTCCCTCGTGGAATGGAATTCGGCACAGACTTCCTGTGCTGGGAATGGGGCCCATAGTTCGAGTACGTAACCTCAGCTATAGGTTCCCAGTTCCCTGCATCACGCTTCTGGGTCTTGGGGGGAGGTTTGAGGGAGCCAGCCTCATGCAACAGGTCTGCGACCCTGTGGAGGTTGTTCCCAAATTCCTCCCACGGTGTCATGGCCGGATCCACCAGACCTAGGGCCATCTTTGTCTTGTGGTTCAAGCCTCCATACAACAGAGTCTTGAACTCCACAGAGTCAAAGTTGTGTCCACGGGCGGTCAGGGGGACGTTCTTGGCCAGAATCGCAAGCAGCTGCTTCCGCGTCATGTAAGCCTCAGGGTTCTCACGAGGACCCTGTTGCTCCATGACGTAGAGCACACTCACGCTCTGTCCGGGCCAAAGTATCCAAACTACCTCCCTCATCCAGTCGTGGGCCTCGAGCCTAACCAGGCCGTGAGCCACCACAGCTGATTCCAGGGTAGGGAGCTCAGACGGGGACATACAAAGGCGTGCCTATTGGGTCAGGTCCTGGCCATTGGCTGTCAGGTGAGAGTGTATCACCGCATTTAGCCACATGATGCTGGTGGACCGATTTAGGGGGCCCAATTGGTCGGCGATGGTTTTCACCTCAGTAGCACGCCAGGGGGCCCTAGTCTCGGTGACTTGTGTCTCTTGTGTCTCTGCTCTCTCGGAGCTGCCTTCTCCTACGGGGGTGGTCCTACGAGTCATGGACCATGTCTCAACCGGGTGGACTGGGACCTTAGGGTCACTCCAATCCAGATTAACGGGAGGGGAGGCCAGAGCTTCCTCCGGCAGGGGCTCCTCAGGCAAATCCTGAGCAAATGAGGGGAGCAGCTCCAGACAAATGGCTGATATGAGGGCCTTACGAGTCCGGAGCTGGCTCTCTAGTGCCGCGATCTGCTTATGGCAGGCTGCGTGACTAACAGCCTCGTGCTGTTCCTTAACCTGTCCCACCATGTATCTGGCCACCGCTCAGGCATGATCCAGCTCAGCCTCTAAGGCATGGGCTTTCTCTTCCCAAGTCTGGGCAACCAGGGTGAGGTCGCTTAACTTCTGGGCTGAGGCTTGTGCAACGGAAGCAAAGGTTACCTTATCCACCCACAATGCCTCAACCTCGGCCTGAAGCCGGGTGTTCTCCTTCTCTACTGCTGCTAGTCTAGCCTGGGTCTCTACTAGGGCGGAGCTAGTGTCTCTAGCCGTAAGCCAAAGTCCCCAAGCGACCAGCAAGTCCTTCGCTGGTCTGAACGGGTTCCTGGACTTACGTGCCAGGGCGTAAGCTTCACGGAGGGAAGTAAAGGGATCTGCTGTCTGGAAGACAGAGTCTTTCCAGAGGCATTTGCCTTTACTTAAAAACCATTTCTCTAATTTCCCGTGGACCTCATCCTCGCACATGAGGTCCTTTACTGCAACTACACTGGGGCTCTCCTTGGCCGTTGCCAAGCAAGCCTAAATCTGTACAAATACAAACTGTGGGACCAAAACTGGAGTGACAGGTAGGACCACCGAGGTCCCTTGGGGGAACTTAGGGAAATGAACTCTTGGGAACTTACAGCGCTGCCTAACCAAGCAGCGGGGGAAGAGGGACAAGGAACCAATCTCCAGCCTGCCCAAACGAAGGAAATGGTTGGCGGGTAGGGAGGTCACTCCGATCCAGGGGCCACCTACAGGAGTACTCGCCTGCCTGTGGGGGGGGTGACGAGCTCAACTCCGAAGAGGAACTCACAGTGCTGTCCGGCCGAACAGCGGGAGAAGAGGGGTGAGGAACCAAAAACCAAACCGTCCCTAACTGGTTTTCTGGGTGAGGGGCGCCTTCCTACACCACAGGCTAAACTGCTAAACCCACAAACTACACTGGGATTCCTACCTACAAATTCTGAGAAGCCAGGATTCCTACCCTTGTCTCCTTCAATACAAAGCCAAAAACCAAAATTCAAGGGAAAGGGGCACCGAATAAGCCACACCTTTCCTAAAGTGCTTCTGTGTGTGCCTTGCTGCTAAAGTGTTGAATGCGTGTGGACTGTTCCTAATGTATCCACTAGCACTAGGTTCCCAGACCACGATAGACCCAAGATGGGGAGGTGATTCCCAGGACAAGACAAGAAGAGGGGTACAGATTACCACCCGATAGAACTAACACACACACACACAGAGAACATGCACTGACTTGCCTAACTGCGTTCTAACACCAGCTCAACTGACTGTCTGCTAAGTCGGTACTCTGGGGAGGTTCTGGATTCCTTCTCAGATTGGGAGTACCGGGGCTGCCCGCGTGGCTCCACTACTCTGTTACCCTGTATGTTGAGGGTCCCGGGAGGGGCACCCAAATAACCAAATGAAAACACAAGTTGGGAGAATTTAAGTCGAGCACTCTCTTAAGCTAAACAAGAGGCAGGGTAACTTTAGCAAAGATCTTTAACCCAGTGTCTACGGCTTCAGGTCAGAGAGCAGGCAAACAAGTTTAAAAAGTAACAAAATAACAGTTTTATTGAAAGATAAACAGCAAATAAGACAACATGCACACTAGCTAACTTGGAAACAGAAATAGAGAGCTTAGGGAATGGGTAAATACGACACCTGGTCTCATAGTCCTGGAGAGAAAGACGGGGTTCTGGGAGAGAAAGCTCAGTTGAGGGGAGCTCCTTAGACAAACTGGCAGCAAGGCGGGATGGCAGTCCAGGGTGATCCAAGGAAGTCCCAAAAATAGGGACCTTTTATAGGGTGAATTTTACCTACAGGTTATGTTATGCTCAGTGAGAACAAAGGAAATTTGGAGTTGGACAAAGGAGTTGGAAAAGGTCAGATTTTGCATGATTAGCTTAGCTCTTAATGACAATAGCGTGGCCGGTACGTTGATGGCCCGATATAAAGGAATGGCTCGGCTCTCGGCTGAGTGACTTTGTGTGGATATGCGCCGAGCAAAGCCGGTTTGCAGGGAGGTTTTTCCCTAAAGCAACGGAGAGGCTTAAGTTGCCACCGTGAATAAGGTTTTGGAATGTACAACCATTAACGGCCGCGCCCCAGACTTGCTTGTCCGGAGGACCTCTGCAAACACGTGGAGTAGGGTGGCAGAGAAAGGCCAAATTATTTGATATCAAAATGATATCTAGGGCTCTCACCAGACATATCATAACCATGATAACAGCAGCAGCAGCAGCAAAGTAATTTCCCTTGAGATCCAGGTTAAGTCTGCCCTGTCCAAGGCTGTTTGACTCCTCTTTAGGCAGGGAACATTGAATTTCTCAAGAAGTCTGCACTGTGAGATCTGGAAAAACTTCTAGATGCTCCAGTGACAGAGCTTGGTGCCAGTGGGGTAGGGGCAGGGGAGGAGGGGCATGGGTAGGGCTACAACTGGCCTAGGCAGGGCTATTGTACATGTGGGCAGGTCTGCAGCGCACATGGGCGGGGTGATGATGTGTGTGTGGGCAGGGTGACAGTGCGCATGGGTGGGGCTATGGTGTGCGTGGGCAGGATGATGGCACCTGTGGGCGGGGCAGGTAAGCAAGGAGCGGTGCCGCCCCCAAAATTGCTGCCCAGGACACACTACTCTTGTCCCTTCCTTCCCTACACCAGTGCAGTGCTGTACAGTTAAACCTGTCCAATTGTCCAAATGTAAGAGTTTTACCTTTGTTGGAAGTAGAAACCTCAGAGAGTTAAATCTAAGTTCATTAGCACCCTCTTGTTAAAAGTTCTTTTGTCGCAGCTAAACTTGGTGTCTTCAGCCTGAATCTCAGTTGAAGAATGAAAATATAAAATGAAGAATGAAAATATAAATCTACTATATAAAAATGAAGGTTTGTGAGTGAGTTTGTTTGTCTGTATGGGGCAGGCGAACACCTCATATCATTGGCTGTGTGAGGCAAAGACCTCACATGCCTGGCTGGCTGTGAAGATTCTATAGAATCCTGGGGTTGGCAGTTCAGGGAAGGGCCTTTAGAATTCTCAAGTCAGATTGCTCAGGCGGGTTGTGATGGAGATGAGGCCTAGCAGCAAGAAGGAGGAGGGCAGTGTATTCCCTGAAGAACCCAAACTCTGTATGTTAATAACTATGAATACATATTGGATTGGGGAACATGGGGGAAAGTTACACTTACTGGACAAGACAGATTGGGGAGTTAGAGACCAGGAGCTCAAATCTGTGTATTTCAGCTACATTTAACTCCTAAGGTAAGGTAATTCCTAAGGTATCTGTAACAAGAATTACCTATGAGAAAATAAAATCCCGAGCAAGGCTGGGTAAATACACGGGTTGTATATAATAGTAAATCTCCACACTGCTCTTTGCGAGATAAAAGAAAGTATGGAGACAAAAGAAATCGTGTAGGAAAATTGTATTGTAATAACATGAAATGAGAAATAACTCGACTTTGGAAACGTACAGACAAGTGTGAAAACTCAGTCTCAACTATTCTGTATGCTTGTACGTAGGCTCCCTGTAATTTTACCACGTTCTCACCGCCCAATAAGAACGTTCCAAAAGACTCTGCAAAGGAGTCTGCGCCTCTAAGCTTTCCTATCTCTACAAGCAGCCCTTTCCTTTCTTTGGAGCAGACGCCAAATCACGCGATTTCCTAGACCAGAGTCAGCTGATCGCTGGCGGCGCGACTGCGCCGTGTGTGTGTCTGCCTGCTGGAGTCACTTCCCCTCCCTGAGCGGGACAATGTCTTCTGTCAATTCGTTTTTGTCGGAAGCGGAGGCTGAGGCAGCGACGGCGGCGTTGCTTTGGGAGAGAGCTTGGTCCCTTGAAGAGGTCCGGACGGGAAGCCAGGGCTGGTGCTTGGCCGCTGATGCAGGGGTAAGACCGGGAAGCCAGACCCCCGCGCTCCCTCCTTCTGGTGCCTCCTTCCCGGAGTTTCGGCTGAGGTGGGACTGCTAGGCACCCGAAACTTTGTTACATTAAAAAAAAAAGAGACGTCCGCGGAAGAAGATTGCTCTGTATGTGCAAAGAGCAAATAAGCAGCACACCTTGAAAGTCTTCTTTTGGAAGGAACTGCTCTTAGTCTCTCTTAACCTTAAGAAATGGCGAGCTGAAGAGGCCGGGGGCGCGCGCGCCGGGGGGGGGGCGGTATTGTATTTGAGCTTTCTTCCCGAAGGTGGGACCTGCGCTTGAACATGGAGGAAATTTTGTTCCGTCGTCTTTTCATTTTAGACGTGAGCTTGAGCCCACATACATTGGTGAAATAGATTATTAAATTAATGTAAAATGAGAACGGGTATTTTTCGCTTGTAGCCCCACCTTTTTTCCTTCAGCTGGGTGTGCAGAATCATCCCTTGCGTGCCAGTCAATTACCTGTTACCCGTGTAAGTTCCTTGTCTATGACCCTTTTTAGAGCAGCCTACAGACCTTTTCTTACAGTCTATGTGGAACAAGTAAGAGGTTAGAGTTTATGAGTGTATTTACCTACCTGCAACTTTATGCTGGAAAACTCCTCAAACATATGAAGCGAAAATGTTTCTTCCACATTTATTGATGCATCATTTAGATAGATTTTGTTACTTGTATTATTACTTTCACAGACACTATGAATGGCCTTAGGAGTATCCCCTTCAAATGTAAGTTTAATTTCTTGGCTAACTTTGTCTTCATGGAGATTGAGAACAAAAGCAAGTCCAATAACAAGCCCTGATGCATAGTCTAATGCTGCTTTGGCATTCCATTTTTTACAGAAGTTAGACTTGAAGACCTGGAGTCTGCAAGGAGCTTGTGGTTATATTTTGAAGCAGTGTCCCCCAGTGCTTGTGATAATGAGGCCACTGGTGCTGGGTTCTGCCAAGCTCAAAGGATTTCAGGATTGTGGGTTCCCTTCTTCTTGCTCGTCCATCTCCTTTTTAACTAAAACCCCAAAATTCCACCAACCAAAGCCTAGTAAGGTAGACATATATCTAAAATACAAGAATACTTAACCTAAGGATTTATTTTGACAGTTAGAACTGATAGAATATATAGTTCTTCTGGTCACCATGAGCGCTCCTTATCTGGGTAGTACAATTTGGGTTGATGGTGGGCAACTGCTGTCCAGTTGTTGGAAGTCAGAAATCTTTGCAGAGACCTACCTGTAGATCTAGATCTGCTTTCTGCTCACTCCTGGTCTAGCAGCAAAGACTTTTTAGAGAGAATAATAATAACCCTGTTTGAAGGATCTTTTACCAGAAAGATGCAACTATAAAATTTTCTTATGATGTCAGGGATTTTATCTGTTATACGAGCTTATGAAAGAGGTTTTCAGGTAATACATTGGGTACATGTAAAATACTACATTTAAGCAGAAAAGATGAAAAATGTACTATAGGATAGATGACGTTGATAACAGTACACATGAAAATGATCTGGGTTCTTAGTAGACCACATTCTAAACATGAGTCAACAATATGCAGAGGCAGCCAAAAAAAGCCAATACAATTCTTGGCTGCATCAGCAGGATAGTGTCCAGATCAAGGGAAGTAATAGAACCACTCTATTCTTTGTTGATTGAGACCTCACATGGAATATTATGTAGAGTTCTGGACATAGTTCAAGAAAGATGTTGACAAGCTGGAATGCATCTAGAGAAGGGTGACCAAGATTGTAAAAAGCTTGGAAACCAAATTTTCTGAAGAATGATTCAGGGAACTTGATCTGATTGAGAAGTGATGTGGTAGTCAGTTTATCTGAAAGGCTGTCATGCAGATGGAGAAACTTCCTTGTTTTCTGCTGTTCCAGAGATGAGAACATAAATCAGTGGCTTGAGATTGCAAGAAAAGAGATTCATCTAAACCTTAGGAAGAGCTTGAGTGTAAGAGCTGTTTCAAAGTTAATAGACTGTTTTGGAGGATGAGGAGCATCTTCAGTGCTTTTTAAGCAGAGGTTGAACGGCCTTCTCTCAAGATGCTTTAATTTTGTATTCCTGAATTTAGTCCCTTCCAACTCTGTGATTCTATGATTTGCACATATCTCTATATATGTAATTTATATCTGCATTGTATAAAATTGAAGTCAGAGCTACATGTTTTTTTTAAAAAAAAGGGGATTTTTTTTTTTAAAAAAAGTATGATTACGAAATAGGAAAGAAAAGGAAAAAAGAAAAATGGGGAGAAGTACATAGGATATGAGTGTGCGCTAGGTATATGCATTAATACCAGCCGATTGTATTACCAAAAACACTCTCTAGTTTGAAGTGTTCATGAGTAGTTAAAATATTCATGTACTTTAATTAGTTAAATTGAAATTAATGAAGGAATTAAAATTGAAATTAATCAGTAAAATTGAAATGAGTCGTTCATCTGTGTGTGTTTTATTGTGGCATACAATACATGAATTATGCCCATTTAATACAGGGTTTGGCAAAGTGCATCTTGCATGCAGCCCCCAGAGGATAATTTTTTGCCCCCAGTTCTTCCAAATGGCCTGTAGGTGGTGTCGGGCATTTTTACCCAATTTAAATAAAAAATAAATAGGCCTTTCCTAGACCTATAAAGCAGCAAAAAATGTCCTCACACCCTAGAGGACATTTGAGTTTTTTTTTTTATTGTGCGGGAGAGGGTTTGCAGCAGGGAGATGCATCCTTCCAATGTGTCTTGCAAGATGGATATTGCCCTCTACTGTTTGCCAGTTATCCATTTCACTTTAATACTTTATTTTCTGTTTACAGTCAAGACATCTGCTTTTGGTGCTTGTTTGTTGTTTTTTAAGGCAATGAGGAATAGTATTCCTGGAAATACTCAAAATGCATTTTCTTCCTTGATCAAGTGCATGTTCCAGCTGAGTGCTCACAAAATTGGGGAGCAGAGTTTTCCTCTTAGGTATCTTTACCTCTTGAAATATCTAAAAAAAGAAAAGAAAAGCTACAGTGGCTTAAGCTTTTGTACCCCTTTTTGTAGCCATTAGGAATGTATCTAGATAACATACTGAAAGTGTAGTCTGAAATTTTGTTGGGGTTTGCAGTATATAACAGTAATTGACACAAAATCCTGTCAGATTTTGGAAACTAAGCAGGATCAGACATGGTTAGTACTTGGGTGGGACCACCAATGAATGCAGGGTGCTGTAGGCTATATTTCAGAGGGAGGAACTGGCAAAACCACCTCTGAGTGTAAGTAGCCTAAGAAAACCCTATGAAATTCATTGGGTTGCTATAAGTATATAAGTAACTTGAAGGTGCGCACACATACACACACACTATCATTATACCTTATGTTAGTGCTTTTAAATTGGGTGGAGGAAAAGAAGTATAGTGCATCCTCTTTCTAGGGGCAATTTGCTCCGTTGCAGGAAGATGAATGTCAGTTTGGATCTCATTGGCAGTATGTTGGCCTTTATCATGTTTTGAGGGAAGTTTGTTATTTTTTTAACATGCAAATAGTCTCCCTCTGTTTGTGTAGATGTACACATGTGTATTGGCCACAAAGCAAGTGCAGAACCAATATGGTGTCTCAGTTATGGTGTCAGACTTGAACTGGGAAGATGCATATTCACATTTCTATTTAGCCATATATGCAGTGGATGACTTTGAACTAGACACCAACACTCATTTTAATTACTTATACCATAGAGCTGTTATGAGAATAAAATGAGATGGGAAAAAAACAGTGTATGCTGCCCTTAAGTCCTCTGCAGAAGTAGGATAGGAGTGTAATATTTTTTAAAAAGTTTCTGATGGCTTTCTGTTCTTGTAATGCTGCTATATGCCAATAGTATAAAAATATGAATGCTGTATGGATAAAAACTGAGGTGTTACTGCTCATCTTTTGCTCTGATCTTTTCTCCTGCAGTCCGTCTCTCTACCCACTTAGCTGTTAGTCATATGTCGTTGAGGATATCTGTTGCATCTCTTTTTCCTCATAGATCCTTTTATTTTCCTGTAGCTTTTGCATTTCCTGCAAGAGTTCTCCCAGCAAACTATCTCTAGGACTCATGAAATCAAGAAGCAACTTGACAGACTGATCCATGAAACGAAAAGTACAGATTGTCGCCTACACAATGTCTTCAATGGCTTCCTTATGCTTTCAAATACACAGTTCATTGAAAATGTAAGTATGCTATAATTGTGAGCTAGGCTATGAAATTAATTAGCTTGATTCAAAATTTCTGGTGTAGTATGAAAATGTAGTATGAAAGAAATTGGACTTAATAAGTGTCATCAGTCCAGTGGTTTCTGTCTTGTGTCTCTGAAAATAATTTTATCTAGATGGAGTAGGTTTCTTTCTTTCTTTCTTTCTTTCTTTCTTTCTTTCTTTCTTTGCTTGCATCAGAAACCAAATGCAGATATACAAAATGAGGAGTAGTATAAGATTAGAGAGATAGCATTTCCTAAATTTTAGAATACAGTGCTCCAACCGCTGCACTCATGAATGTGAAGTTGCACAAAGCACTGTGTCCCATTATAAGTAAATGGGGATGATGGGTGTGTGGCGGTGCTGCCACAGTTGCGTACACATTGCATCCATTGACTACATTGGGACACTATGCTTGTATTTTTTTGTTTTGCATGGGGGTGCCTACAATGAAATGTCCACACATATGGCAGGCACACTGTTCTCTAATTGGATTAATTCATTTATTTGACTTTATTTATTTATTTATACTGGCCCTTCATTGTTCTGTGTGTATGTGTGTAAATTCTGACTATATTAAATCTGATTTTTCTGTCACAGTTTAGTGTGATCAAGAAAAGAATCTAGAACTGGGTCTTTTTCAAAAATGAAGAGCAGAGACATGTTTAGAAAAAATCAGACTTGGAGCTATATCTTGGTTTTTGTGAACATGGGTCTTAATGACAGGTAGATGAACAGCACAATGGATGGAAGAACCCTGATCTCTCCTTTCTTGCTGTCTCTGACAAGCCTCTGCTTCAAAGGGAAAGAGAAGAAAACAAGGGTACCCAAATCTAACAAGTGTTCCAAATATCTTCCCATTGTATGAAACTGTGAAAAGACAGAAACCCTTTTCCCCCCTGCATTTCTGAAAGAATAGAAATGTGGGAAAGATTTAGATAATAAACTCTAAATGTTTTCCGTCTGGTTCTAACTACATAAAATATATCACTTACAGCAAAGCATTTAAAATTGTACTGACTATTTGGAATATTTGTGAAGTTTATACAGCGACCTTGTATATGAAGTAAGACTAGTTCTTTTTGTTATTTTAGGGTTTTTTCAATAAGATAATCTTTATTAGCGTAGCTTACATAGGGTGCGAAAACATTATACACAGACACATTGTAGACCATGATATAAACTTGAAGACACTGAAAAAGAAGAAAAGAAGGAAAAATAACTGTAAAAAAAAAGAATAAGAAAAAAGAAAGAAAAGGCATATGAGAAAATAATAGAGAAAGTCTAGAAAATTATCTCATACACACATACAAGGCACCACCAATAATTATACAATTAAAATAGAAATAAGACAATAATAATCAGAGAAAGAAAGAAAAAAGATTTCTTCCAAAATTCCTTAAGCTGTAAGTTCCATTTTAGATCTCATCACCTCCTTTCTAGCTAAGTTCCTATTCTTGCTACTGTCCTCCTATATATATAAAAAAAAGAGAGAGAGAGAGATTAATTCTATCTTTATTCTTACAAGTCAAACCCTGTAATAGTTAAGTCCCTGTTTCTGTTCCTTGTATGGTCCATAAAAAATTTCCATGTTTTTAAATAAGATACAGTGGAGTTTCCCTTTAGCAAAATCATGAGTTTGTCCAGTTCTACCAAGTCCAGAATTTTATCCAGCCATTCTTCTAATTTGGGTACCTTAACTATTTTTCCAATATTTTGCAAATATTCTCCTTGCTGCTGTTACTATACATCTTACTAAGCTTCTATATCTTCTTTCCAATTTATCATTCATATCTACCATATCTAAAAGGAACAGTTCAACTCTAAAAGCTATTTTTATTTTTAATATCCTTTGCATGTAATCACATATTAATAACCCACATTTCTTTGCTTTTCTACATTAGTGTAAGACTAGTTCTTTTTAATGAAGCTTATTTGTAGGTCTGCAGGTATGCTTTTGAGGACTTCAACCTCAAAAGTACAGATATCTTCAATTCTACACAAGCAAACCTGGAAGTATATCAAATACCAGACAGAAGGAGAAAAAGAGAGTGAGAGACGGTAATAGCTGTACCCTGTGCCTCTTGTATCTCAGATGTTGCCATCTATGAGATAAAAAAAAAAAAAATGAAAATTGAAAGTGGCAACTAGAAACAGTGTAGCACTGATAGAATAAAATAGAAAACTCAGGTCATTTTGTTATGACCTCCTTTAACCCCTGCTTGCCTGGAACCAACCCACATAGCTGTCAGCTACTATGGAACGTGGTGCAGGCTATGAACAGCTGTTGGCTGAAAGAAGCCAATTGGCTCGGCAAGTTGCAGACTTAACTGCTCAGCTGAAGGCTAAAGTTGCTGTGGTGGCTGCAGCTCCAGCCCTGGTAGTCCCCTGGTGAAAGTATCCCCCACCTGCCCTGAGAAATTTGATGGAATTTTAGCAAATTTTCTAGTTTTAGGGGGGCAGTGTACTCTGTTTATGAGCCTGCAGGCAGACAACTTTCCAACAGACAACTTTCCAATAGGATGGGATTTGTTATCGGTCTGTTTTCTGGCAGTGCTGCCAAATCAGCAACACTGCTGGTACAACAGCAGAGCCCCCTACTGGAAAACTTTACTGCCTTTCGTGAATAGGTCCAGGCCATGTATATGGGGCCAGTTCAGATTCAGACTGCCAACCACCTGTTATGGGACATAAAACAGGGGAGCTGGCTGGTGGTGGAGTATGCCAGTGAGTTCAAACTACTGGCTCAGGATCTAGCCTGGAATCAGGCAGCATTAGTAGATCAATATCAGGAAGGGCTGTCGGACCCAATCTTTGATGAACTGGCCCACACCAGGGGACCTGCAAGGTCTTATTCACTTGTGCCTCAAGATTGATGGCCTCCTGTACCAAAGTAAAGCCTGGGGCTAGAACCAGCCAATTGCAGCCCTTCCACAGCATCTCCTGCCTCCATCTGGAATTTCCACCTTCAGGGAAGCCTATGGAGGTAGGGAGTATCAGGCCTCAGTTGACATCAGTGGAGGGCCAGGGCCATCTAGCAGCCACCTGCCTGTCTTAGAGGGGTTCTTCCAATTGGCAGGGAAATAGAACATGCAAGGTTTATACTTATAGAGCCCAGACACCAGACAGCACTTTCTTCAAACACCTGGTGGTACGTGTCACTCTGACACCACCAGGGAAACCTTTGGTACACACCTGGGCCATGATAGACTCGAGGGCGACTACCATTTTCATGGATATGGACTTCACAGAACAACAGGGCATTTCGTAGCACCCCCTGCAACCACCTCTAGTGATGGAGACCATTGATGGCAGGGCTCTGGCCTCTGGGCCAGTGTCTTGGGCAATGGATAAGTTTCACTTTCAGATGGGGACTGATGTTGAGGAGGTGGAATTCTATCTGGCTTCTGCACCTCAGTTCCCCATTTTATGCCTTGCGTGGTTGGAGGCTTGTGATCCCCACATCAGCTGGTCCCACGGGAAATTACTTTTTGGTCAGCAGACTGCAAGGGGCATATGTGCTGTGCTATGGCAACCCTGGCAGCTGGCATGGAGGGGGATGCACTTGCTGGCCTGCTTGTGAAATATATAGAGTTCACTGATGTGTTCAGTGAGATGGAAGCTGTCCAGTTGCTGCCTCATCAGCCTTATGATTGCCCCATTGACTTGATTACCAGGGCCCAGATTCCAGTAACTCAGATTTATTCTCTGCAAGACTTCATCACAAAAACTTGAAGAGGGATTTTATATGGTCCTCCTCCTTTCCCTCCTTGTCTAAAAGAAGACAGGACATGTTCTGTTTCCAGATGGCAACATGGAGGCAGCGACTTAGTGCTTGTTGGGAAAGACCAACTGATGAAGATCCTGGTCAGTATGAATGATTGCAAGCTTCAGTGGAGCTGAGAAGTGATAGGCTTCTCATTCTCCAATAGACATTACATTTCATGTGTCTAGACTCCTTGGGGTAAAGATATTTAGATTTAAAAATATTTTATACTATGAGCAAGGAGCATTTGCTTTTCAACAGCTGGAGATACCAGCTTAACCTTGCTCATTTGCCTCATGATTTTAGGATTTATTTATTATTTATTTAGTGACTAGAGACGTTAAAATCAACAGATGTTGGAAAACACCTCTGAAGTATAAGAGAATAAAAACCTAATTATGACTCTGACTCAAAAGGGAGCCCTAGTGGCGCAGTGGTTAAATGCCAGTACTGCAAGCCACAAGGTTGTGAGTTCGATCCTGCCGGGCTCCAAGGTTGACTCAGCCTTCCATCCTTCCACAGGTCAGTAAAATGAGTACCCAGCTTGTTGGGGGCATGTATAGAAAAATGTGTCGAAATACATGCTATTTGTAAGTTGTTCACCGCCTTGATCCATATGGAGAGGCAGGATACAAATAATAATAATAATAATAATAATAATAATAATAATAATAATAATAATAATAAAAAGAGGCAGGACCTGGAATCTAACACCATACAGATGGAAGTGAGAACCTCTCAACTTGAAACAAAGACTCATCAAGAATTTGAGGAACACATAGACAAGATGGCATTAATGGAACTAAGAAAAGTTCTTCTTACTAGAAGATGGAGAGATGAAGTTTTGGAATTACACTGTAAATCGTAGAATCATAGAATAATAGAGTTGGAAGAGATCACGCAGCCATCCGGTCCAGCCCTCTTTTATCCAGAAATATACATCAAAGCATTCCCACCAGATGGCCATCCCCTCTGTTAAAAAACTTTAAAAAAGGAGACTCCACCACACTCCAAGGCAGCATATTCCACTGCTGGACAGCTCTGACCTTCAGGAAGTTCTTCCTGAGGTTCAGGTGGAATCTCTTTTCCTGTAGTTTGAATCCATTACTCCTTGTCCTAGTTTCTGGAGCAGTGGAAAACAAGCCCCTTCCCTCATCAATGTGATATTCTTTCAAATATTTAAACATGGCTATCATGTCACCTCTTAACCTTCTCTTCTGCAGACTAAACATAACTCCCTAAGCCGCTTCCAAACCCTTCCATCATTTTGGTCGCTCTCCTCTGGACATGTTGGAAGAATCAAGATACTCATGGTGATTCAAGAATCACCACGTAAGATTGAAGATACTCAACTTCTTATGAAGGAGATGCGAACTAGAATTCTTAGGAGGAGAAACACCTATACTTCCTTGATGAACATGCCTAGAAGAAGCAACATTCCATTTACTTGGAACTGGCTCAAGAGAGTGATTTTTACATACAAAAATGAAAAATTTTGTTTGAACTCTATTGACAAGATGAATGATTTCATGAGAATCTATAAGAATGAACACCAAGGACGGAAGGGCCAAAGAGAAACTGTTGACCTATATGGATCAAGAGATAAGCCTACAGATGAGAGTAAAGATTCTGATCAACAGGGAAAAACTTCATTCACACCATGGATTGCGATCCCCTCAACTACACAAGAGGAAGATAAAGATGAAGATCCGTTCACTGATGTACAAAGGATAATTTAGACATTTCCCCATCTAATATCTAAATATGGATTATAAATGTTTGGCTTTGAATATTAATGGGGTGAGTACTCCATAAAAGAAAATATATTCCATTATCTCAAGAAATTGGACTTGTACCTTATTTATTTGCAAGAGACTCATATACATAGGAGAGATCAAAAACTTTTCATACATAAAAGATAAGGTGAAGAATTCATCTTGACTAGACAATCTAAGAAGAATAGAGTGGTGTCTTACATAAGACCAAAACTGTTTTCTAAATTGGTTATGTCAGATGATGAGGGGAGATTTATGGAGGTTGAAATTACTGTTATTTGATTTTGGGAGTGCATGTTTCTATTTTGCAAAGGATAGAATTCAAAAGTTGAATGCCATATTGTCTAAAATATCCTATGAAAAATGGTATCTAATGGCAGATTGGAATGGGGTGAAATAGATCTGCAAATAGGGGTGAATGGGGTGAAATAGATCTGCAAATAGATCCTCTTTGAAGGAGTAAATTTCAAGAAATCAAGAAATTTCAAGGTTGTTTGCTTAACAGATTTTTTGAATTGATGGAGAATTTACAGACTACAGATATATGGACTACATATGTATGGAGACTTAAACACCCAAATGAGAAAGATCTTATTGCATGGAGATTAAGTATTTTTTGATGAATAATACAGAAGTATTGCTAAAAATGAAGAAAGAGATTAAATATTTTTTGAAAAAAATTGAACAATGGTACAAATATTAGATCTGTCTGGGATGCAAGTAAAGCATATATGAGAGGACATTTTATCAGAGCAAATAAAGAATACAAATAGAGAAAACACAGGAAAATTTAGATGAGATCAAGAATAAGGAAGACAAGTTTAAAAAGTTAAAGAAGTCTCCTGAGAAGGAACATGTCAAAAACAAAATAACACCTAAGGTTACCAAGAAATCAATTATCAGTGCTGATGATGGAAGAGATGAAAAAGAAGCTGAAATTTTTAAAATAGGAAAACTTTGAATATGTGAATAAACAAGGCAAATGAATTGGTTATAAATTAAGAAGAGAAAGAAAAGAATGGTCTTGAAGTTGATAGAAGGTGATAAAGAATTTGCTAAAGATAAAGATGTATAATGGATATTTTATTATTTTTCAAAATTATATTTATGGAAAGTAAAAATGTGAAAAAAAATTGAAGAATGTTTGAGGAGACAAATGTATTGTGGTTGATTGGAGAAGAAAAAGACCAGATTAGCCAAAAGATCACCATTCTGGAGATTGATCAAGCCATTCAGAAATTGAAAAGATAGAAGACTCTGGGACCAGATGGGATTGGGAACCCCATACTACAAAACCTTAAAGGAGGAATTATTGCTTCCACTGCAGATTGTAATGAATGATGTCTTACAGTCTGGATTAATTCCAGATATACATGGAAGGAAGATATTATTATGTTGATACCAAAAGAAGACAAGACTCAGCCACACCAAAGAATTATAGATCAATGTCCTTGCTGAATAATGACTACAAGATCTTTGCTTTGGTCTTAGCAGAAAAATGTAATTATTGAATAAATATATAAATGAAGATCAAAGCAGAGTTTTACCTGGATGACAGATGAGAGATAGTATGCAGATAGTATTGGATGTGATTTGTACTTTGAAAGCCAGAATGATAAACAAGGGGTTTTGATTTTTCTGGATGCAATAAAAGTGTTTGACAATTTGAATTAGCATTTCCCATTTAAAGTTATTGAATTCATGAACTTTGGTTCATTTTGACTTGGATTAAATCTATATATTCAAATCAGCTAGCAAGAATATTAGTGGAGATAAAACCAAGTCCTTTGCAATCCAGAAAGGGACAAGTCAAGGTTGTCCTCTGTCCCTGCTTTTTTCATATTAGCAATAGATGTTCTGAATGCTGCAATTAGACAAGATGGTGAAGTAATAGGAATTAAAATCAGGAAATCAATATAAAGTAAGAGCTTTTGTATATGATTTGGTGATTATGTTACAGAATCTATTGAGCTCAGTGAAATTACAAGAAACAATAAAAGAATTTGGAAATCTAGCTGGCTTGAAGATAGACAAAAAGAAAACCAAAGGACTAACAAAAAACACGAATGTACCTGATAGAAATGAACTTCAGTTAAAAACTGGATTTACAATTGAAAAATAAGTCAAGTACTTCGTAATTAATTTAACTGGAAATACGAATCGATTATATGAAAATAATTATATGAAGACATGGAAAGAGATTAAAAGTCACTTGGAGAAGCAGTAAAAATTGAATTTATCTTTACTGGGAAGAATTTCAGCAATAAAGATGAATGTGCTCCTGAAGATATTTCTTTTCCATATGATTCCAATTTTGACCAAGAAACTCTATTCAAAAAATGGCAGAAAGAACTATCGAAATTTGTTTCAGGAGGCAAGAAAACTTGAGTAAGATTTAACGTTTTACAAGACTCTAATGAACAAGGTCCTCTTGGATTATGGAACATAAAAATTTACACTGTAGTTTCATGTTTTACTTGGATTTAAAAAATGGACACTATTAAAAGATAATACGCTTTTGAACTTAGAAGGCCATGACTTGAGATTCGGTTGGTGTGCTTTCTTATGGTATGATAAAGCTAAGGTCAGTGTGATCTTTAACAACCTTTGTATTAGGCATGCCTTACTAATACTTTGGAGTAAATATAAATTGAGACTGTTCAAGAACTCTTCTTTGGATTTCTCCACAAGAAACTTTTTATAGAACAGAAATGAGAGCTGATCAGTGCTGGTTGACATAAAATGATTTATTGAAGAAGACAGATTGGAATTATGAAATGAAATCAATACACCAGCTACAAGAGGAAGGTTGTAACAAACAATGGCTTTCAAACAAACAATATTATCTTAGATTTCTGGAAGATAAAAAAGAATACCATATTTGCCAGCGTATAAGATGCACCTGTGTATAAGGCACAGCCCATTTGTACACCGGAAAATACTATTTGCTGGCATATAAGACACACTGGCATATAAGATGCACCCCATTTTCAAACAGTTTTTTTGAGGGGAAAAGTGAGTCTTCTACATCAGCAAATACAGTAAATACTTTGAAAAGCATAAATCAGAGTTTGAAGTATTATTTTGTACTGAAGATGAGCATTTGATTGCCAAGTTATATGGCAGAGACAGAAGACAAACAAGTTATGGAATATGTGATCAACTGGGTAGAGAACTTTGGATATAATATATCTATGAATCAACGGAAAAGGCTTTGGACTAAATAAATATATACTTTGCTACAATCTGCAAGAAAATTACTATAAAATGATGCTATGCTGGTCTCTTATACCCAAGAGACTCTCAAAGATGCATAGACATGAAGCACTAGCTGCTGGAAATGCCAAGACCATACTGGATCTTTGTTTCATATGTAGTGGACCTGTGACAAGGCTAAAAGGTTTTAGATAGAAATACAGAATATGGTTCAAAAATTTTTGAAATGTCAAGTAGCTAAGAATCTTGAATTCTTTTTATTAGGAATTTGGAGGGGAGATACCAGCAAAAAAACAACAAAAAACAAACAAAAAATTAAAATAGAAATTGCTCCAGTGTAAGCTCCTGGCAGCAAAACTTGTTTATGCAAGGTATTTGAAGAAAGCATGGATCCCAGGAATAGCAGAATGGTTTAATGGACTGATGACAGTAGTGGCAATGGAAACATTGTCAGCTAAATTAAAGGGAAATACTGGAGAAGAGTTTGTTTTGGAATGGAACTGTCTAATGGAATATTGAAGGGAAAATGAAGGTGAATTGATTTTTTTATTCAGTTATTTTTATGGTAAGTAAAAAGAGAGAAACAAAGAAAAACAATTTTAAAACCACAGCCAATAACACTACAAAATACATAAGTTATAAAACTAAACTACACAACAGTACAGTATTAAGAAAAAGCAAAAATTTGAAACTAATAGAACTAACAAATATTAAACCACACCGCAACATAACCACACATAACAAATTGGTTCCCTGCAACAAACAGTGAGTAGTAATACAGCAGTAACAACTAACCATTAGATCCTAAAATAAGAGTTAATACTTGTTGCCAATTATTTATTTTCGTAGTACATCTAAACTTAAAAAATTGGTTAATAGTTAATAATTTCAAGTTGGTTGTTAATGAGAATTCTAACTTGATTATCAGGTATCATTTTCTTAAAAAGACATAATTATTACTTAATTTAAATCATTAATACCCAATTCTTACACTATCCTATGTTAAAATTAATAATTCTAAAAAGAATCAATTTCTATATAATAAATAATAAAACAACAACGTTAAACCATTTTCCACTTTCCAGTAATCCTGCAATAATAGAAGTATCAAATTTAGTAAAGAATGGAAAAAGAGAAAACAGAAAACTATCTTTATAATCACCAAATATCTTCAGTCCCTTCATAGATTTCCTTTAACAACTTATAATCATAAACCATAAATCGTAAGCCATTTTCTTCAACAAAAACCTTTTCCCCTTAGTTCTTCTATTTTTTCCCCAAGAACTGGTTCATGTTTGAATATTCCTAAGAGCCTTATCAAGGCAATCATCCATAGTCTATATCTTTTATTTTTATATGTAGAAACCAGTTCTTCAGGTTGAACCCAACTAAAGGGAACATTCTTCCTGGGGAATCCATCCGTTAATAAATTCATCCATATATTGTTATTCTCTTGTCCAAGCAAAGCTTCTTGTAGTTTCACAAACCAGTTGTCATACATTCTGCTGAATGAAGTCACACAGTTCAAGTTGCCATTCAATATAATCATTGTAAATAGGGTTGTGACATCACTTTCATTTGTCATTTTTCCAAAATCAGCTGTGTCTCAGTTTGTTTAGACATAATTTCGAGATCACGTCAGGTCTTGCAAAGCTTGTGTTGCATCATCTTTTCCCTGAAGCTGCCTACATATGACATCAGCCATCTGTTGCATTTTAAACTTGTCATTTTTATATAATGGATCATCTATTTTTCATAAAACTTGGGACAGTTCTGTAATTTCAATAAACTTTTTTTTCTAGTAGATGCTTTGATTTGTCTAAATTTAGCAAAGAAATCCATAAAGTATTAGGTATCTCTTCAGAGTTTCCTAGGTCATTTCTAATTTGAATGTCCAAGACAAAAAGTCATAATAAATTCCATTCAGTGTACTCTGTGTTCCAAAACAATGAGACTGTATACTCCAAACATGTGATAAGAGAAGAGTTGTAAGTTTTCCCAGAAGTCTTAAAGTTGGCATAACACTACACATCAGGCAGACTGGGCAAATAATTCTAACAATTCCATCTTCATAATATATGGCACAATTGGCTTAGTAGCAAAAACACTTAGTAGCAAAAATAAAGTCCCATTGTATATTCAATAAACCCAATGCTATAATCCATGTCCAAAAACATAAAGTAGTAGTTAATAGTAACTATTTAGCATTGGAAGAAAGGTAACCAATCCTTAAAAATCAAAGAAAAATAGATTCATAGATCCATAGGGCTGGAAGAGATCACAACAATAATCGAGTCCAGCACCCTGTCATGCATGAACACACACTCAAGACACCCCTAGCAAATGGCCACCCAGCCTCTGTTTAAAAAGCTCCAAAGAAGGTGATTCCACCACACTCTGATACAACATATTCCACTGTTGAAGGGCTCTTAAGGTCAGGGAGTTGTTCCTGATGTTCAGGTGAAATCTATTTTCCATTACTCTATGTCCTAGTTTCTGGAGCAGCAGAAAATGAGGTTGCTCAGTCTTCAACGTGACATCCCTTCCAATATTTAAACATGGCTATCATGTCACTTCTCAACCTTCTTTTTATTAAGCTAAGCATACCTAGCTCCCTAAGCTGCTCCTATAGGGCATGGCTTCCAGACCCTTCACCATTTTTGCCTCCCTCCTGTGGACACATTCCAGCTTGTCAATATCCTTGAATTGTGGGTGCCCAGAACTGGACACAGTATTCCAAGTGAGGCCTAACCAAAGTGGAATAGAGTGATATTATTACTTCCCTTGATCTCAGCTCTATTGATGCAGCTTAGAATTGCATTGGCTTTTTTAGCTGTGACATCACACTGCTGACAACTGTTCAGCTTGTGGTCCACTAGACTCCTAGATCTTTCACAAGTACTGTTTTCTAGCCAGGTAGCACCCATCCTATGTCTTTGCATTTCATTCTGTCTTCCTGAGTGTAGTACCCTACATTTCTCCCTGTTAACATTAATCCATGTCATTGAGAAAGATGTTGAATAGCACCAGACCGAGGACAGAACCTTGTGATACAGCACTAGTTACTTTCCAGGATGAAGAGGAGCCATTAGTGAGCACCTTTTGTGTTCAGCCCATCAGCCAATTACAAATTCACATAACAGCTTTGTCTAACTCACATTTTACAATCCTGTTTACAAGAATATCATGGAGAAACTTGTCAAAAGCCTTACTGAAATTAAGATATCCTACATCCACAGCATTTACTTCATCCACCAAGTTAGTAACTCTATCAAAAAAAAAGAGATCAGATTAGTCCGGCATGACTTGTTTTTGTTTCATTGGTATCTTACACCAGAAGGACTTTCCAAGGTGCATAAAGAAATGAAAAATACTTGTTGGAAGTGCTTGGATTATGTTGGATCTTTGTATCACATCAGTGGACTTGTGAAAAGTCTAAAAAGTTCTGGAAGGTGATACAGGATACAATTCAAAATTTTTTGAAAAGCCAGATCACAAAATCCCCTGAACTGTTTTTGTTGGGTATTTGACAAAAAGATGCCAACTATGACAGGCAAAGACAAAGACTGATTCAGGGCATGTTATTGGCAGCACGTCTGGTCTATACAAAATACTGGAAGAATGCTCAAATCCCAGCTGCAAATGAATGGTTTACTAAGTTGATGACAATTATAGAAGTGGATAGATTGACAGAAAGACTAGAACATTCACCAGAACTTGACTTTGTGGAAAATTGGTATTTGCCTGTTGAATATTTGAGAGAAAGTGACAGCGAAATTATGATTTTGGGTTCTGAAATTGCTCTTGCTGTTACTATTTTATACTGTTCTGTTTAGAACAGAGGAATTTACAATTCGTGCTAAAGAGTTTAAGAAAATTATGGATGACTTTAGTTCGATGCTATATATTGTTATCTTCTGTAAGCACATATAATAAATGAAGTGTGATGTTGTAAGTTTTCTTTCATTTTAGATTAATAATGTTAGTTGAGTATTGACATAAATGTGCTTGTATATATCTTTTAGAAGTGTTTTATATTGTATAAGTGAGACTAGGCATAAATTTTACATGGGTATTTTTGGTTTATTCTATTATGTTAGTGTATACACACACACACACACACACACACTGAATAATAAAAGTAGTTGATAGTTGGGGCAGGAGCCATATTTTAATTAGATGTCTATTTCTCTCTCTCTCTCTTTTTTCCTTTTTCATTTGTTAGTTATTATTATAGCTATGTCAAAATTTTATGTTGCTTTACTTTTAGTGTGTATTTTCTAGTCTTAGAATTTTTTCTAATTTTTTTGTAGTTATTGTATTTTGTGATGCAAGTTGATGTTATGTTGTTTTAATATACTCAAAATAATAAAAAAAGAAAATAAGAGATTTGAACATACAGTTATATTAGATATATTTGTTTTGACAGTAGTTAACTAATCTGTTATCCACAAAATTTTGACTGACTCAAGCAAATATGGTACTTGCTTTGCTTGTGAACAATATCTGTGTGTGGTTTTAAAACAACTGAAGGTTTGTGTTTATAGAGAGTGTATGATGATGAAGTGGAGGAACCCATACCTCGAAATGAACTGGAAGATAAACCAGAACAGGCAAGTGTTACCTTAGAATACCTATCTGTTGGTGACATTTATTGTCAATATGCTGTGTTGAAAGTGACAAGTGGAATGGCTAGAGGAACAGGAAAGAGTAGAAGCTTCACTGTTGTGGACCAGGTTGTCACAGCACACTCACTGTTCTTGAGCCCTGTGAAATCCCTGTCTACTAAGGGCAGTGTGCAAAAGCTAGCCTGAAGCCTGTAGGGAGTAATTGTGTTAGTTACCATGTAGCTCCTCCTTAGTAAGAACAAAGCCCTACCATTTGCAGGTCATTGCTGTGTCTTGAGAGTTTATGACAGCAGCTTCTTAGACCCTCTCTGGTGCTATCTAATGGGATCATAGGTTTGCTTTGGGAGGCAGCATCTCTCTTCCCCCAAACGAGGAAGTTAAAAGACTTCCTTACCTCTGTAGTAGGTGGGGGAAGAAGGAGACAACGATAGTTGAAAGCATAGGATGAGGAACCAGTAGCAGTATAGTTCTGAAAATACTGTTTATTTCCACGTCTTGTATAATATGGAGTGATACCTAAAGAGATAGGTTTGTTGAAAAGTTGTCTGTTTGAGAATAAGTTAATTTCTTCCATCCCATACTGAGTGGTGCATGTTCTTCATTGGGCTCTCAGTTGTGTAGGCAATTATTTTTCATAGCATCAAAGGGGTAAGAAGATCAAATTGACAGACCAAGTTCTCTGCCCATGTAGTGCATCAAGTTATCTGTATGATGATGCATAGGGGAGCAGACACTTATCTACCATGTGAAGATTTTTTGTTCAGATAAATGTCTCAGCCAGCCCATGGGCTGGTCAACTGGAATTAGTCACAATAATTACCCATTAAAGTAGTTGTAGTAATTATTATTCCTGTTGAAAGCTACTCTGATAGATTAATGTTCTTAATATAGGAAAACAAATAGGATTTTCATAAATGTCACTGAAATCTGGCAGGATGCATCTCATGGTTTGAATGTTGTAACAGAAGAGTATAACTTATTGGAAAGAAGTAGACCAATTGTTCTATGTCAAAGATGTGTACATCTGTGAGGAGATCCATAATGGAAACTTGAGAATATTTGGATAAAAATTAAAGGAGAAGGAAGCAACAATGACATCATCCTGGGAGTCTGCTATTGTCAGGTTGGCTGTGGTCTCTCTGCCATGTTTTATAGCCATATGTTAGTGCTTAGAGGTTTTGTTGTGTAGGGAGGAAGGATGGAATGAGGTGGCTGATGGGAAATGTTTGGTTAACAAACCTAGGAATGTTGGGTTAACGAACTATGATAAGAACAAACAGACATTGCTACAAGGTCATGTTGTTGGTAGACTGTGAGAAAACATGCGAGGAGGGGACAGTGAGCCCAGAAAAAATGTTGTTTTTACTTATAGCAAATGAAATAACAGCATGTGCTAATTTTGAAATGTAATAGCATATATAGTATTGTAAATCCAATAGTTCGTTAGTCTTGGCAGTTGCCAAGATGTGCACCTGTTTTCTTCAGTGTTCCTGAATAAAGTTTTTGAAGCCTCCAAGCCAGAAGGTTATGAAACTATCTTGTACATCAATGCTACATGGTCCAGGCTAGACTCTAGCTATGGATTATGTCTTTCTAAAGCAGATGACCAACATGCAAAAAGGATACAGTACTAATGGGAGACTTCTATCATCTTGATACTTGCCAACAAATTCCTCATTCACCTTGCGGACGATTTCTTTGTACAGAAAGGGAGAAGACAACTAGGGGTTCAATTATTTTGGTCCTGAGCTAACACAAGATGGTGAAATGCTAATAGGTGACAGAGAAGTCATACGGATTTCAGGCCTGGTTATGGAACGGAGACAGCTTTGGTAGCCTTGATGGATGACCTATGCCAGGAACTGGACAGGGGAGCTAGACCTCTCAGTCGCTTTCAATACAATTGACCATGGTATACTTGTAGGATGCCTCACTGGAATGGCTCCATTTCTTCCTGGAAGGGTGAACCACAAGGTGGTGCAGGGGGACTCCTGCCTAATCAAGGAATAGGAATTCATCCTGTTATCTGGGCTTACACTCCTCCTGAAGATGCAATTTCTCATTATGGGGGTGTTCCTGGATTCAGTTTTGAACCTGGATGCCCTGGTTTCTGTGGTGACCAGGAGTGCTTTTGCACATTAAAACTTGAATGCCAACTGTGCCTATTCCTTGAGATGTTGGATCTGGTCATGGTGGTACATGCATTAGTCGCATTCTGTTTGGTCTACTGTAACATGCTCTACATGGGGCTGCTTTTGAAGAGTGTTTGAAAACTTCAGCTGATACAAAGACTTGCAGCCAAAGTATTACTTGGGGTGGGTTACAGGGACCATACTACTCTGTCAGAAGAAGCTCCACAGACTGCCAGTTTGTTTTGGGGAACAGTTCAAAGTGCTGGTTATGGCCTATAAAGCCCTGTATGGCTCAGGACTAGGCTATTTGTTTCCCTCTATGAGCCTTCCCATACTCTGAGATCTTGAGGAGGGGCCCTTTTCTCAATCCCACCACCATTACAAGATGCAAGAGAGCGCTATTTCAGTGGCCATCTGTATACTTTGGAACTCCCTTTTCCAGGTGATCATAATGGCCTCCTCTCTGCTAGCCTTCTGTTGCCAGGCAAAGACTTTTTTAAAATAGAAAGGCTTTTAAAATAGAAAGTTTTAAAAGAATGGACTGAGGTTACTGTACTGTTTTAGATTAAATTGTTTTAAAGGGATTTTGTCTTTTAAATAGTATTTTATCTTTTAAAATTAAAGTATAATTTTAAATCATTTTGATAGTTTAATCCTATTTTAATGTTCACCTTTTCATATGTTGTTAGTTGTATTGTTTTTTAAATGATAAAGTATATAAATATAACAGCTGCAACAACTGTTCAATACCTGTTTTGCCTCTGTCTTCTCCAAAAGGAAAACAGAGTTTCAACCTGGTGCAAATGGAACAAACAGTACAGGTAGGGAACTGCAGCACAGAATAGGTAAAGAGGTAGTAAAGGAATGACTAATTGCTCTAAATGATCTCAAAGCTACAAGGTTGGATGAACTGTTTCCAAGGGTACTGAAAGAACTGGCAGAAATAATCTTAGACCTCCAGCGATGATCTTTGAGAATTCTTGAAGAACAGAAGAGATTGCAGCTGACTGGAAGAGGATAAATGTTGTCCCTGTCTTCAAAAGAATCCAAGCAGCTACATCAAATGTCTTGATGTCAGTTCCACGAAAGGTTCTAAAACAGATAATTAAACCATCAGTTCTGTGAGTTTGCATTTGTGCTTTAACTACAGAGGCAGAAGAGGAAGGAATTGAAAGTTTTTGTGCAGTAGTTGAGACAACTTCTGATTGGCTTGCTTGGCAGATGCTCCTGCTGCAGCTCCTTAATAAGAAAAGTTTTTACTCCACCCTGCATAAAGCAGAATTACCCATTTGGGTCCAGAATTCCCATTTTGTGCATTTGATTTTCAATAAATGCACTGTCAGTGGGAAGGATTTGGGAGGTAACATCTTGCCCCGCCATAAAACACAGCTATTTAGATTACAATATCCAATTGCTTTATGCCAGAAACTTGCCTTCTCAAAAGAAGAAGCTGCAATAAACTTTGGAAGTCATTAAAGTGAAGAAACCTTCTGATTAAGATGGAACAGAGGAACCTTGTACAGCTACACTCTTACTGCAATCAAAAGTGGGTTAAGTCCTTTTGCTCTTCAAGACCAAGACAGTAATATATTTCTAAAGATCTTTTTATTATTTATTTATCAAGACCAACCACTTGTTGAACACGGTACAATGATTATTGACTTCTTAATTTAAAAAAGGTAAAAACTGTAATATGGTTGTGAGATAGTAATATTTTAAAATCTGGAGTGGACATTTTAACAAAGAGGAGAACTAAGAATGGAATTTCACATGGAATAGTTAGAGGTCTCCTTGAAAGGGTTAATGGAACAGTATATTAAGACTTCAGAACTGTGACTGAAATTATAAAAACATGAATTCTAGGAATCATAGAATCATAGAAATCTAGAGTTGGAAGAGACCACACAGGCCATCCAGTCCAACCCCCTGCCATGCAGGAACACCCTCAAAGCAATCCCGACAGATGGCCATCAAGCCTCTGCTTAAAAACCTCCAAGGAAGGAGACTCCACTACACTCCGAGGCAGCATATTCCACTGCCGGACAGCCCTGACTGTGAGGAAGTTCTTCCTGAGGTTCAGGTGGAATCTCCTTTCCTGCAGCTTGAATCCATTGCTCCTTATCCTGGTCTCTGGAGCAGCAGAAAACAAGCCCTCTTCTTCCTCTACGTGGCATCCCTTCAAATATTTAAACATGGCTATCATGTCCCCTCTTAACCTTCTCTTCTGCAGACTGAACGAACCCAGCTCTCTAAGTCTATCCTCATAGGGCATGGCTTCCAGGCCTCTCACCATTTTGGTCGCCCTCCTCTGGACTTGCTCCAGCTTGTCAATATCCTTCTTGAATTGGGGTGCCCAGAACTGGACACAGTATTCAAGATGGGGTCTACCAAAGCAGAGTAGAGTGGTACCTCCCTCGATCTAGACACCATACTCCTATGGATGCAGCCGAGAATTGCATTGGCTTTCTTGGCTGCCGCATCACACTGCTGAGTCATGTTCAGCTTGTGATCTATGAAGACTCCTAGATCCCTTTCACACATACTGCTATCCAGCCACGGAACAGAAGCAAGAAATTAAGGAACTGAAATAGGTAATTAGAATGAGAAATGAAGAAGATATAGAGCAAGATATGAAAATGGTCATGGGAGACAAACAAGAGGAAAAAACAGATGACCAGACAAGAAGAAGAAACAGAAAAAGAACTCAAGGGGAGTTATTGCTTTTGTGGTGATTTTTGAGGTTTGGTGGGTGAAAGGGAGATTGTGGTTCATGAAAGGGAGAAAAGAGGGTTGGATTTAACTGGGACCTCTATGCAAAATAAACAAAACTGAAACAAAAAAGGATGTTGTTTCAAGACTGTACTTCTTTGAAGACATATGTGTGGGCTGATCTGCCTTGTGAAATTGAAAGAGTAAATATGTTTAAGATATGGGGGCTGTCTCAGGATGATATTTTTAAACTGTCACATGAGAAAAAAAATAGGGAAAGAATATTTTTCTTTGAAGTGGGGTATCAAATTTAAGATTAAGATAAAGTAGGCCAATATAATATAGATTAAAGATAATAAATAGATTCCTTTATGGATTATGTAATGGTTTTTAGAAAACAAATTATTATGTTTAGGATGTGGATGTGTGTGGAACTATTAACTAGTGAAAATAATGAGTAACTATGTCAGTTTGCAATATTTCAGAGATTTTGCATTTAGAAAGGATTACAGAGAAGTGAAAAGATGGAGGTTAGACACCAGAATATTTAATGATAAGGAGGTAGTGAAGAAGATAGAGAAGGAATGGCAAGATATTTGGGATATTAATAATAGGGAAGTTTCTCAAGCAGTGTTATGGGATACTATGAAAGCAGTTGTAAGAGGGATTTGTATTAGGGAATCATGTAATTTAAAAAGACGACAAGGGCAGAAGAAATTAAAGTTAGAAAAGGAAACAAAAGAATTAGAGAATAAATATACAACAGATAGGAGTAAACAAATTTATATAGAACTACAAGCAAAAAGAAATTAATTGGAAAAAAATAGAAATTGATGAGGTTCAGAGGAATCTAATATATTTGAGAAGAGAATTTTTTGAATATAGTAATAAGAACTCTGAAATGTTGGCCGGATCTGCACAGTCTAAAACGGCAAGGAATATGATTGGTGTAGTTAAAGACAAAACTGGTAAGATATGTAGGAATGAAAGATATTGAAGAATTTTATCAAGATTTATATTCAGCAGGGAAAAAGTCAGTGGATAATATTGAGGAATATAGTGAAAAAAAAATGGAAAATAAAAATAAAAGAATCATAGAATCATAGAAAAGTAGAGTTGGAAGAGACCACAGGGGCCATCCAGTCCAACCCCCTGCCATGCAGGAACACCCTCAAAGAGGAGGATAAAAACTTGATGGAACAACTGGTTTTGGAAAAAGAAATAGAAGAAGTTATAGATAAATTAAGGGCAGGGAAATCGCCGGGTATGGATAGGTTGGGACTGGAATATTATAAAACTTTTTAAAAAGAGTGTAATACTTAAATTGAAGGCATTATATAACAATATAATAAATGGGGACAGGATCCCACCGTCATGGGAACAGTTTTTAATAATATTGATTCCGAAACTAGATAAGGATTTGACAGACCTATATCGCTAATAAATCAAGAGGCCAAGATATTGACAGCAATAATGGCAAAAAGAATGAATAAGTTTGTAAGTGTGGTTTGTAAGTATTTGCAAAGAGACCAATGTGGTTTTGTGTAAGGAAGGCAGATGTCAAATCTAATTGGTAGAGTATTGAATAAAATACATATCGAAAGCGATAAACAAAAGGCAGGAATAATGGCATTAGATATATACAAGGCCTTTGACTGTGTGGAAGCCCAGCATTAAAAATAATATTAAAGATATTAGGATTGGGGGGAAAATTAGAGGATTGATAAATCAGTTATATTTACATAACACAGTGGTAGTAATGGTAAATTATGGATTAACAAAACAAATTCAAATTATCTAGAGTGGTGGTTATTGAAATTTTGGCAAATGTTATTAGAAAGGATGGGCATTTGTAGGGAATAGGGATTAAGGAAAAGAATAAAGTAAGTTTGTTTGCTGATGATACCTTGCTGACAATTAAAGATCCAATAAAGAAAATGGATAGACTATCTGAACACTTAAAAGAATTTGGGGAAATGAGAGGGCTACAAATAAATTGGGCTAAATCGGAATGAATGTTGTTTAATTATACTAAAATAGAAGAACAAGATTTTTTTAAAGGATAAAAAGATAGATATTAAAGGAAATAAATATTTAGGAATAAATATTACAAAAGGTCTACAAAGATTAGAGGAAAATTATAATAAATTAAGATAGAAAGTGAAACAGAAATTAGAGGAATATAAAAATATTATCTTGGTTTGAAAGAATACAATTAGTAAAAATGAAAATACTACCTAAGATTAATTTTTTGTTTAGGATGTTACCAACAAAGAAGAAGAATTGAAGAATTGGCAGTTATTATTGAACAGTTTTTGTAATGGGAATAAAAGAGTGATGATTAATAGGAAATTTTGGTACAAATCCCAAAAAGAAGGTGGATTGGGCCTACCAAATCTAAAATGGTTTTATAATGCCAATCAGTTGAGATATATCATAGATGGAGTTGTAGGAAAAGGGAATTTAGATTGGTTAGAGATGAGAACAATAGAAATTGAGAAGAGATTAGAGAATTTTTTAAAATCCTTTTTGAATTTTTTGAAATGAAATATTGAAGGGTACCACAAAATGTTGGCAAAATATGAAGATGAATATCTTAGAAAAATATGGGAGGAAGAATTAACACAAAAAATAGATATGCAGGACTGGGGAAAAATTTAGAATCAGCTTCATTTAAAAAAACTTGTCCGTAAGGATAAAAAAGAACTATTATAAATTGGTTTGGAGATAGTACCTAACACCAGTAAGGTTAAATTATATAGGTAAGAATTATTTAAGGTTGTGTTCGAGGAGTTGTCAAGAGTAAATATATTCATATGTGGTGGAATTGTGAAGGTGTACAGAAATTTTGGCAAAGGGTGTTTAAAAAGATAAAAGAGATAACTGAAATTGATTTACAAATATGTCCAGGTATAGCGTTATTATCTATATTCGATAAGGTTAATTGTACCCGGGCAGTGAAGGATGTAATTACAAACTTATTAACTGCAGCAAGGTTAATTATACCAAGAAAATGGAAAATTCATGGAGATTTTCAGTAGAGGATTGGTATAAAGAAGTGTGGAAAACTGCCATTAATGATAAGTTAACATGTCGAATTAAGGCCCAAAAAGGAATAATGAAGGGGAATGATTTCAAAGGAATATGGAAGATATTTGTGGAAAAGGTTTTAGTAAAAGAGGAAGCTGTCATACCTCCACAAGGAGAATTATAATTCTGGAAGTTGAAACATAATTGGTTCTGGAGGGTGGGTTTACTTTTAGAAATAGTTTGATAAGTTTAGTAATAAGATCATACTTAGTAATAGTAATAGATTAAATGTAATGGAAAAGTATAGAGTTAAGAATGAAATTATTATAATAATAATGAATATAATGAGAGTGAGATCTAGATATAGGTAACAAAAGTATATAAGCAGTATGATATAGAATATGCTGACTAAGTATATGATTATAATGGAATTGGAGAGAAATAACAATGTAAGCTTGTTTTTGTTGAAATTTCTTTTTTTCATTGTTATGTGTATCACATGGTGTTTTTCTTTTTTGTTCTATTTTTTCTCTATAATCAATAAAATAATTTTAAAAAGTTTTTTCACAATTTTTTTAAATTGTGCAAGCATGTTGTGTTGGAATGTAACAGAAGCTGAAAGAAACAATATGGACAAGATGTTAGACATGTTAACCAAAAATAGAAAGTTCATATGTTTTCTTTGTTAGAAACTATCAAAGATGTGTTGTGGTGTCATGTACTGAACTCAGAGTGATAGACAGCAGTTTACTTTATGGATAAGCATGAGCAGCACAGCACACTTAAAACAGAAGTTGCCAAAACAGAACATTATAACAATAGTTAAAGGGCAGATCAACATACAAATACCTAAAAACAGAGAATGCATATTTAAAATGCACAGTTCCAAATAATCAGACTAGGGCTGCTGGAATCTCTTCTGGCATGTCATTTCACAGTCTAGAGTCAGCTGAAGAAAAAGTCCTCTTGGTGACCATTGGCAGTCTAGTCCTGGCCAGTTGAAGTTAATGTCTCCCAGAAAACCTGAGTGTGTGGGGTGGATTATACGAGAGGAGGCAATCCTGTAGATAACCTGGACCTATACCAGATAGGGTTTTAAATGTAATAACCAACACTTTGCCTGGAAACTAATTGGAAGCCAGTGGAGTGACTTTAATATTGATGTAATATGATCACTCCTAGATATGCCGGTAACCAGTCTGGCTGCTATGTTTTAAACCAATTGAAGTTTCCAAACTTGGTACAGAAGCAGCCCAGCGTACAGCACATTGCAAAAGTCCAACCTTGAGTTTACCAGCGTGTGCACTGCCATCTTTAGGTCCTCCGGCTCTAGGAAGGGGCGCAGTTGGCATATCAGCCAAAGCTGATAGTAAGTGCTCCCGGCCATCTAAGTTGATGGCCTGAACTGATATCTGAATTGTCATTTGGAGTGATGGTTCCAAAAACATTTCCAGGCTGTGAACACAGTCTTTCATGGAGACTTGTTGACACACTGCCAAACAATAAGCATCTTCATCTTATCTGGATTCAGCCTCAGTTTGTTGTTCCTCATCCAGCCTAGCAAAATCCAGTAAACCAGCTTTGTTGAAGGTGGCCACATGTGGTTGGCCAATAATCCCTATTTTTTCTATTGTACTTTAGAACACAGTATAATCAGAAGTTAACTGTGGAATGTGCTGCTTTTGCTTCTAAAGGAGAAGACCCGCGAACAGAAGGAAGCTGATTTGATTCCCAAAATCCAGGAAGCTGTGAATTATGGGCTGCAGGTTCTGGACAGTGCCTTTGAACAGCTGGACATCAAAGCAGGGAATTCAGACTCTGAAGAAGAGGCAAATGAAAGGATAGAATTAATACTGGAGCCTAAGGTAACAGAACTTCTCTCTCAGGATTGGATCCTTATCTTCACTGGAAAAGGACAGCGTGATATAGTAGAGGATCTTAGACTGGGGGAATTTATTTTGGAGCTAGTGCGGTAAAGATGGGTATAAAGTGGTTCCAGTGCCCGAATCAAGACTGTAAATTCTGTTCTCAGGCTTGTAAGGTTCTGATCTAGCTTCTTCCTCATCTTCTCAGGAAACTGATCAGATCAGAACCTTGTAATGCTAAGTAATTGAAACTGTATTCTAACATATTTTTCTAGAATACTTCCTTTTATTTATTTAGTTAACAAACTTTGCAAAGTTCATTGTTTGTACACGCAGTGTTCAAGGATATCTTGGTACCTGTTTTCAAACATTTCAAAGCCACTTGATGGATTAAAATCCTCTGAACTTTTGTTTAGAGAAATTTTGCTTAATCCTTGTTGCTGGCTTGGAAAAACTTGTCTATTATCTTAAAAAGTCTTGTACCATTGTGTGAGTGCAGAGAAAAGTTGATTGGTTGCACATTACATTTTGGTAACATTGGCTAAGAAAGCTCATAATACCACAAAGCTGCATTTATTAAGAATACATAAAAGACTCAAGGCCAAATATTTGTTGAACTAGTCTTCTCTTGCCGTAGTCATCAAAAAGTTGACTGTTGATGTCCACAAGCAGCTCATAGCACCGTCATGTTCCTCAGCTGGTGGTATTGAGAGGTGTACTGAATGTAAACTTGGAAGTAATACAGACCATCCAGACTAGTAGCTATTGTTAACTTTGTCCTCTGTGACTTTTTCTAATCCCCTTGTAAAACCAACCAAGTTGGCAGCCTGAAACAGGTGAGGTTCCCTACCCCTTTCTCTCTTGACTGAGAGATTGAAGTTTCTTTACCATTTGTTATCTAACTTGTATCTTTTTGGAGATCTGATCACCTTCTGGTTACCTGAGCTCCCAGCTTGTGAACAGTGGTGTAGTCCAACCAAGCAGATTTAACATTAACACTAGTTAAGTCGGCTTTAGTATGGGAATTTTTGGATATTTAATATGGGAGAATAAGCAGGCAACTTAGTTATCTTTTAGGCTATTGTATTAAGATGGGCAAGCATACACAGACATGCACACACGTGTATGCACTCACACACACACCACTCCCCTTGAAGAGACCCATAAACATCTCATTGTCTAGGCATATAGTTGATCATTTTGTATCATCTGTTGAGGAATTATGTACACATTTCATGGAAGTTTTTATGTGTAAGAAATGTTGCATCTTACACAATATTGGGGCATTCTAAACCATATTTCATCTGTGGAGAATCATAGAATCATAGAAATCTAGAGTTGGAAGAGACCACACAGGCCATCCAGTCCAACCCCCTGCCATGCAGGAACACCCTCAAAGCAATCCCGACAGATGGCCATCAAACCTCTGCTTAAAAACCTCCAAGGAAGGAGACTCTACTACACTCCGAGGCAGCATATTCCACTGCCGGACAGCCCTGACTGTGAGGAAGTTCTTCCTGAGGTTCAGGTGGAATCTCCTTTCCTGCAGCTTGAATCCATTGCTCCTCATCCTGGTCTCTGGAGCAGCAGAAAACAAGCCCTCTCCTTCCTCTACGTGGCATCCCTTCAAATATTTAAACATGGCTATCATGTCCCCTCTTAACCTTCTCTTCTGCAGACTGAACGTACCCAGCTCTCTAAGTCTATCCTCATAGGGCATGGCTTCCAGGCCTCTCACCATTTTGGTCACCCTCCTGTGGACTTGCTCCAGCTTGTCAATATCCTTCTTGAATTGGGGTGCTCAGAACTGGACACAGTATTCAAGATGGGGTCTAACCAAAGCAGAGTAGAGTGGTACCAGTACCTCCCTCAATCTAGACACCATACTCCTATTGATGCAGCCGAGAATTGCATTGGCTTTCTTGGCTGCCGCATCACACTGCTGAGTCATGTTCAGCTTGTGGTCTATGAAGACTCCTAGATCCCTTTTACACGTACTGCTATCCAGCCACGTGTCCCCCATCGTATATTTCTGTATTCCATTTTTTCTACCTAAGTGTAGGACCTTACACTTCTCTCTGTTGAATTTCATTTTGTTCGCCCTGGCCCAGCTCTCCAATCTATCCAGGTCATTTTGAATTTTGATCCTGTCCTCTGGCGTATTAGCAACCTCTCCCAATTTGGTATCATCTGCAAATTTGATGAGCATGCCCTCTATTCCTTCATCTAAGTCATTGATAAAAATGATGAACAGCACTGGGCCTAGGACAGAACCCTGTGGCACCCCACTAGTCACTTCTCTCCAGGATGAAAAGCAGCCATTCGTGATCACCCTTCGGGTTCGGTCGGTCGGTCAACCAGTTACAAATCCAACTAACAGTAGCCCTGTCCAGCCCACATTTTACTAGCTTCATTGCAAGAATGTCATGGGGAACTTTGTCAAAGGCCTTACTGAAATCAAGGTATGCTACATCCACAGCATTCCCTTCATCTATCAAGCTAGTAACTCTATCATAAAAAGAGATGAGATTAGTCTGGCATGACTTATTTTTGAGAAATCCATGTTGACTTCTCGTGATTACCGCGTTGCTTTCTAAATGATTAGAAACTGACTGCTTAATGATCTGCTCCAGGATCTTTCCGGGTACTGATGTCAGGCTGACCGGGCAATAATTATTTGGGTCCTCTTTTTTTCCCTTCTTGAAGATGGGGATAACATTTGCTCTCTTCCAGTCTGCTGGAACTTCTCCTGTCCTCCAAGATTTCTCAAAGATTATAGCAAGTGGTTCCGAAATGACCTCTGCCAGTTCTTTTAATATCCTAGGATGCAATTCATCTGGCCCTGGAGACTTGAATTCATCCAATGTGGCCAGGTGTTCCTGTACCACCTCTCTACCTATTATGTGCCTCATTTCCTCTGCTTCCTCCCCTGCTCCCCAACCGCCAGGTTGAATGCTTGTATCCTTCTGGGAAAAAACGGAGGCAAAGAAGGTGTTAAGTAGTTCTGCCTTTTCTCTTCCCCCTGTGAGTAATTCGCCATCTTCTCTGTGCAGCGACCCTACTGTCTCCTTCTTTTTCCTTTTGCTGCAGACATATTTTTAAAAAAATCCTTTTTATTGTTTTTAATATCTCTGGCCAGCCTAAGTTCGTTCTGTGCTTTAACCTTTCTGACTTCCTCCCTACATCTCCTAGCTACTTGCTTAAATTCTTCTTTGGTGGTTTCCCCCTTCTTCCATTTCCTATATATGTTTCTCTGTAACACTTATCTCAGCTGAGACTTCTTTAGTCAACCATTCTGCTGAAATAGCATTCAGCCTATAATAAGCTATCACTATAATTTTTGGTAATTAATTGCATCATTTAATTATTTAATGTATGAAGAAGTACACGTTTTACAATTTATCCTGAATCTGCCACCCTTTGGCTTCATTGTTACATGTGAATGTATGGAAATTTACATGTATTTGGGAATGAAGGCACAATGCAATATGTTAAAAGAAGGACAAATCACATTGGGTTAAACATTGGTTTGGGGTGGAAATTATTTGATTCTCCAGATGTTGTCCTGTGAGTCCCATCAGCTCTGTCCAACATAGACGATGGTGACAAATGCTTAGAATTGCAATCTTCTAACATCTGGAACTTTGCACAATTCTCTCCCTGGATTAGATACATCTGGTCACCTGGAGGTAATTTGTAATCATTACTGGTAGTCAAATGTGTAGGTAATTGCAAACCTGGAAATCAGGATCTAGCTTTATGAAAATAGACTGTGCAAACTGTTTTGACCAGTGTTTTTTGAACGTTATGTTTGAAAAGTGAACTTCAACCTGCGTTACAGATATATTGTATATGTATACATTCTCAGCCCCAGAAAACCGTGTTCACCTTAGGATTACCATAAGTCAAAAGTGTCTTGAAGCTACACAACAACAACACGTGCCCTCAGATAGCCTGAAGTTCACTCATTGTATTTCCATGGCCGAGTAGGGAATTGAACCCTGGTCTCTGAACACACCTGAACACCAAAAAACCAATTCCTGTTTATTTCCCCTTTTTACAGGATCTTTACATTGAGAGACCTCTGCCGTATTTAATTGGCTCCCAGCTCTTCATGGAGCAAGATGATGTTGGGCTTGGTGATCTCTCCAGTGAAGGTAGAACGTAATTTTTTTTATGACTTATGGTGAACCCAGAGCTTCTTGACTGCATATTTAGAATAAATATAGGCAACTTGGGTGACTTCCCAATCTTTGGGACTACAGTTTCACTAATCCTTGAAAATTACCAATGGTGGTTATGGGAGTTGTAGTTCAAAACATATAGTAGGTACTGGTTGTGCACCTCTTTATTAAAAGATATGCTGGTACCTGGGAAAGTCTATAATAATGACTTATAATGCTAGCTCGTAGTTCTGTTGTTAGTATTTGTTGCTGTCAAAGTGATTTCTTATCTTTGTGTTTTGAGCAATTCTACATTATTTTGGTCATCAATTCAGTGTATAGCCATTGAGCATGCTTTAATATCCTCAAATTGTATGTTTGTCATTTGTGATGTTGATACTATGCACCTGTCCAGACTAATTTCCCAGCAAAAATCTGAATTCTTACCAGAAAGAAATCTTGTTTGAACCATGTTTCTACTTGTTATGACTCTAGTATCAAAACCAAACTCTTTTGGCTCAGTAGTGCTTTCATAGGAGAATCCAAAATTGCATTGCTCCAAGGAAGAGTTTTGGAGGCAGAAGATATCAGTCCCATCTGAAGTTTTATATGCAGTCTTTTGTGGTTCTGGAGATGAAATCTTTGTGTTATTTCTGCTCCTTCTTGTCTGTTCATGTGAACCCATTTGCTTATTCTTACTCATGTTACTTGTCTTTGAGTGACTGTACTTGTAAATCAAGAGGTGATTCAGTATATGATTGTTTTCTTCACTTTTTGTCTACATTTGTGTGTCACTTTTTGTCAAACAACTAGAGTCACTTTACAGTTTAATCATTTAAAATATATGATACAAAAAAAAGAAAATTTCTGAAAGGAAGAGAAAAATAAATGGTTTAGGTGCTAGTTCTTTCCTGTTACTATGCAATCTGTAGGTGGAATGTTGGGGGTGTTCTATAAATTGGGGGAACAGGAACTTCCAGCAGCCAAGTAAGCATCTGTCAAACCTGTGTTGAATTGAGATTTGGACAAAGACACATGGAATATAATCAATTAGACAATACAGGTATAAGCTTTATTTGAATTATTATTTTTCTTTTTTTCTGCGGAACAGAAGGTTCAGTGGATAGTGATCATGGGAGCATGATTGACAGTGAAGGAAAAGATGAAGAGGTAAGATGTCTAATCCTGAGTAGCTTCAACACAAGTATATCTTTTCTGGGACAGGGCAGGAATTTATGGGTAATCATGCTGGTGGTCTCCAGATTTTGGATCTAATATGGTAAGATGATATAAATAAAATGCTTGGACATTCTTAAATCTTCATGAATGTATTTGGGGTTCTCTTTTGAAGCTGGTTCTATGTTTCAGGAATTGGAAGAATTTGGGAATATAAGCGAGGATGATCAGAGACAGGTAAGAAATATACTCAGCCTGCTATTTATTTTTATCCTAAGTACAGATGTCTGTGTAAAGAAGGAAAGTAGTGAACTACAGGTTGAGTATTAGATCTCTAAAAATGGACTGAAAAGGAAAATGCTCTCTTCACCACATATCTGATATCTAATAATTTTGTAAACGTCATTTAAAAGCACCACAGGATTAAGTTTAAAATGTACAAAATTGATTTATAAAAGAATATCAAGCTTAATAAGGATAGAACACTACAGTTACAGTACATTTCAGAAATATTTTCTCCACTTTTTACATTTCCCCATTTGCACAGCCCTAACAAGCATGTTACAATTTAGAACTAAAATTGGTTTAGTTGGTATTGATGTACACAAGATAGTCAACACTTGATAGATACAAAATAGTTTTGTTTTAGTGCAAAGGTTAAGTAAATAAAACTAATTAGCATTTGTTGATTGCGAAAATATTCATCTCATTGCTGTGAAATACTTAAATAAGCCCCAGTATAACCTACTGCCTTCAGAAGTCACAAAAGTAGTTGGAGTCAGTCAGTGTGCATAGTCAGAGCGCCATATGATTTCAGATGAAAAAGATCTGTTTTTGGATGGTCCTGGAGTTTTCTGGAGGGCACATGTAAATTAAAAAAATAATAATCAAAGATCAAGGAGCTATTGAAACAAATCCAGGTTAAAGCTATACAGAAGTATGAATCAGGTTGGGGTTATTTAAAAAACGCCAAATTATGAACATCCACAGAGCACTGTTAAATCCATTACTGAAAAATGATTAACTGTGAGTCTGCCCAGGGAAGGCCATTCACCAAAACTCAGTGACCGAATAAGGAGGACGTTAGTCAGAGAAGTGAACAAAATGCCAGTGTAACTCAAGATGCTGGAAGAGAGGAAAGGTGAGAGAGGAAAACCATCCGTAGGATATCTTTCAGCCAGATGATTCACAAAGCAGGGGTTTAGAGAACAGTGGCGAGAAGAAAGTTGCTGCTGAAACAAGCCCATGTCAAATACCATTTGAAATTTGGAAGGGGGAAAAAAAGCATATGGGAGACACGGCAGATGTGGGAGAAGGTTCTCTGATCTGATAAGACCAAAATTGAACTTTTTCACCTTGCCTCAAATTACTGTGTGTGGCACAAAGGAAGCAGTGTTCATTGCTCTAAAAACACTGTTGTTGTACAAAATGGTTGTGGCATGATCATATTATGGAGATACTTTTTGATTACAGGCAGTGGGAGAACTAGTTAATGTTAAGGGCATGATGGGTGGAGCCAAATAAAGGGGAAATGCAGGGGAAATCGTATTTCATACTGCAGGAGACTTGGGAGCTGCATGAAGGTTCACCTTCCAGCAGGACAGTGACTGTAAGCCCAAAGCCCAGAGTTGCAGTAACTCTGGAATGGTTTAAAAAGAAGAACCTGAATATCTTAGAATGGCCCAGTCAAAGTCCAGATCTTAGTCTGAGTCAATACTTGAAAGCTACTGTTCGACAGTGCTTCCCATCAAATTTGACAAAGCTGGAACAATTTTATATATAAAAAAGGGGGGGGGAATAGTGAGATCCAAATTTGCAAAGCTGACAGAGCTCTACCCAAGAAGACTCAGCTGTAATTGCTGCCAAAGATTTTTCTACCAAGTGTTGATTTGGAGTGGTGTTGGTGGTGAATCCTTAATGTAACTGATAGGGCCAGTTTGCTTTTGTTTACTTAACATTTCTCTCACAGTAATAATAATCTGTACTTTCACAGTGTTCAGTGCCTTGTGGGTGTGACACTGCCAATTAAATCCATTTCAGTTCCAGATTATAATGCAACAAAATGTGGAAAAGTCAAAGTGGGGTTGGGGGATACCTTTCCAAAGCCCTGTACTAGAGTCAAATATTTGGAAGCTGTTCACTGACAGATGGTATGTATGAAGTTAACTAAATATCACCAAAGAAAATATAGTTTTCTATATGTGCTGCAGTATGAGATGAAGTATTTACTATTTCTTCCCAGAAAATAGCATTGATAAGTGATGAAGAAGAAGATCTTTTTGGTGACTCTGAAAAGGGAGAAGAGGATGAAGAATGTGACTTAGAAGAACGTTCAAAGCTGGTAAATAATTATTGCATAGCATGATTGCTAGTTTCTTCAGGGGAAGGTTTCTGAAGGGATGTTTTTGTTCTTTGAATGTGACCAAAGCTGCACTGATGCTTTTGATTGTCCTGAAACAACCACGTGTTTATTAAGCCTTTAGCTTGTTTAAAGCTGTTTATAGTACCTTAAAGTACAATAAACAAACATGTTTGGGTCCTGCCTGATATGTGTCCTAACAAAATGTTTGACTAGAAAGTATTTGTATTGGTGACTAGTTACATGTCATATCACTCGTAATATAAATAGTTTTATACATGTTTCCTTTAGCTTAAGGAAAACATAAAGAACTTCTGGCCGGCCTGCCAAATTCAGTCCCTGTGGGTCCCTTATCCAGTCAGCTGTCTTTCCCCCCAGGTATTGTCCTCTCTCCTGATTGAGGAAAGGTCTTGTATGTGATCATAAATGTTTTTTTAGTTCAGTGCTAATTCATTCTCACTTGCTGATGAAAAAAACTGCTACCCATTGGAAAAGGAGTGGGGCCTGAAGAAGCAGCTGCTTACTTACATTCTAAGTCATGTTTATAAACACACAGCAACAAAAGACTAAAGAAACAAAACAAAATGTAAGACAATTAGAACTACTTCTTATACTTCTTATATACCAAACCTAAATAAAGATACAATACAAATAGAAATACGATGGTATAGAAAGTTTCCTATGAGTACACCCACAATGGCATTTATAGACACAACATTGATCAGTGTCTATTCCACATTAACATCAAGCCCCTTCTTACATAGTTGTTATTAAAATTCACATGTACTTTACTTTTACCATACCATTAAAACCATGCCTTCCAAAACTTAATGTCCATTTAGTTCCAATAATCTTTCGTTTCTCAACAAAATCCATTTTTTAACCTAACCAAACAACCAAACAAATTGTTTGAAATCTGACAGTCCCAGTCCATCTCTGTGTTTGGAGTCTTGTAAAATTTTATATTTTACTATAGGTTTCTTTCCTTGACATTCAGACTTCAGTAAATCTCTATGCCACTGTTTAAATAAAAGAGGATTCATCAAAAATGGCAAAGTTTAAGCAGACACAACTTTCTAGGTAAAACATTCATTTTTATTACTGAGATTCTACACAGTAATGATAACCCAAATTTCTTCCATCTTTGGAGATCTCTCTTGCTCTCATTCCAGATTTCAGTATAATTATTTTTCAATAAAGTTCATGTTTGTCAAAGTGGTGCCCAAATATTTCACCTTTTTCTCTTTTGGAAAACCTGACTTAACAGTCAAGCATTCTTTTTCTATATTTCTCATACTTTTAGTCAAAACTACCATTTTAGATTATTTATGTTGAATCCTGCTATCCTCCCATATTCTTTTATTCTTTCTAACAGTGTTTCGGTACATTCATTAGAGCTTTTTTTTTTTTTTTTAAAAAATCAAATCATCCACAAATGCTCTTAGTTTATATTCTTCTTTCTAAAATTTTATCCTTCTGATTCTTCTATCATTCTGTATTCCTTTCTTTAAAGCTTCCAAGGGTTAGATAAAAAAAAAACTTCAAACAAAAAGTCCCAGTTCAAATTGTCAATGATTTTTCTGCATTAAAAAAAAGAAACAGGAACAGTCTGTTTCTCATTATGATGGTCTAAACATTCCAAGATGTCTAATACACATCTCATGTTGTATCACAGGTGTCATTTTGGTAAAAATCATGATTGATCTTTATGTATGAATTCATGCATGATCTTTTTCAATCTTTCCACCAAAATTATCTTAAATATTTTACAAACATTTTTTTGGTAAAGAGAGAGTTTTGTAGTTCTTTGTTATTGTCAAGTCCTGACCCTCTTCAGGGATTAAAACAATCATTGCCTCCTTCCAGGACCCAGGAATCCTTTTTGTCCATAGTATTGACTTCATTAACTTCTGCAGAGGGAAATATAACTGCTTCTCAAAGCTTTTATAGTAACTTGCAGATAGACCATCCAGTCCTGGAGCTTTGCCTGACTTGATCTTCTTAATTCCATCAACAGTTTCATCTGCTGTTATTGATACACTGATCATCTGTTTCTGAGAATCTAAGATCTCTGATAGGACACTTACTTATTTAAATATTTGTCTGTCTTATTATTACTATTACTATTATTATCCTTTATTTATACATCACCATCCATGTACAGGATGCTTTACAAATTTAAAATACAACAATTGCCCTAAATAAATACATAATAAAATGAAAATATACAGCAAAAAGAATCCGGGGAATATGGAATTACAACCAGTACAACATAACATTACTATCATGGCAATAAACATTACTATAATGCCAATAAAATACAATATCTAAATAGCAATAAAACTAGTCCAATTTTCCAAAGATTTTGGAAAACAAAGTTTTCCGTTTAATTTTAAAAGCAGTAAGAGAAGGGGCAGTTTGCAAGGTCACCAGAAGGCAATTCCAAGTGTAAGGGGCAGCGAGAGAAAAAGGGCGTAACCGAGCTAAAGAGGAGGAGACTCTAGGCTGGGTAAGAAGGCAAGTATTTGCGGACTGTAGGTTTCCAGCTGGCTTATAAGGAGAGATAAGAGCAGCAAGATAAGGAGGTGCTAAATTATGTAAGACCTTAAAAGTCAAAACAAGAAGCTTATAAAGGATCCTACAAGGGATCGGTAACCAATGAAGGGAAATCAGGAGATGGGTAATGTGATCCAAATGGCAGCTAAGAAAATGATTTTTCTTAGGAGCTGTGGTGGCGCAGTGGTTAAATGCCAGTACTGCAAGCCACAAGGTTGTGAGTTCGATCCTGCCCGGCTCCAAGGTTGACTCAGCCTTCCATCCTTTCGCAGGTCGGTGAAAGGAGTACCCAGCTTGTTGGGGGCATGTATAGAAATGTTTCGAAATACATGCTATTTGTAAGTTGTTCGCCGCCTCGATCCATATGGAGAGGCGGGATACAAACAAACAAACAAATAAATAAATAAATGATTTTAGCAGCAGATTGAAGAACAGAGACCAGAGGAGAAAGATGAGATCGAGGAAGACCAGTGATTAAAATATTGCAGTACTTGAGATGAGAAATAACAAGAACATGGATTAAAGTTTTGGCAGAAGAGGGAGAAAGGAAGGGTTGGATTTTAGAGATGTTATAAAGAAAGAAGCAACATGACCTAGCAACAGTCTCAATATAGGAAGCAAATGACAAAGAGGAGTCAAAAATGAATTGAAGACTGCGAACTTCCTTCACCGAATGGATAAGTGTGTTGTTGACAGTGATGGAAGAAGTGGAAGGTAAAGAAGGTTTAGGGGGAAAAATGAGTAATTCTGTTTTCACCATGTTAAGTTTGAGACGATGATGAAGCATCCATGAAGAAATACCAGGAAGACAATCTGTAATGTGATCTTCAATATCCGTAGAAAATTCAGGAAAAGAAAAGTTGAATATCATCAGCATAAAGGTGATATTGAAACCCAAAGGAAGATTACCTAGGGAAAGAGTATAAAGAGAAAATAAGAGAGGGCCCAGAACAGAGCCTTGAGGGACTCCCACAGAAAGAGGAAAGGAAGCATATTTATGATTGCCAACTTTCACATTAAATAAGCGGCCAGAGAGATAGGATGAAAACCAACTCAGGACACACCCAGTGAACCCTAAGGCATGAAGCAGATCTAATGAGAGCATGATCAACCATATCAAAGGCAGCTGAAAGATCAAGAAGAATAAGAATAGAATATAGTCCCTGGGACTTAGCTATGAGAAGGTAATTGGTTATTTTGGTAAGAGCTGTCTCCATGGAGTGTAAAGGACAGTATGCAGATTGGAAAGGATCAAGTATAGCTGCCTGAGACAAAAAGGAAAAACAACATATATGGACAACACATTCTAACACTTTACAGAGGAAAGGCAGGAGAGAAATAGGGCGATAGTTGGTAAGAGAAGAAGAATCAAGCGTAGACTTCTTAAGAACTGGGGAAACAGTGGTATGTTTGAAGTCAGAGGGAAATGAACTGGAAGAAAGAGGCAAATTAACAACATGACACAGAAAAGGAAGGATGCCAGGGGAAATAGTAATTAAGAATTGGGAAGGAATAGGATCCAAAAGACAAGTAGAAGGATTAGAAGACTTCAGAATTTTGGGCAGTTCATCTAGTGAAACGGGAAAAGGAAGACAACGTAAGACAAGTGGACAATTGGTAAGTTGGAAGTAAGGAAGAGTTAGGAACAGGAGTGAATAGTTTCAATTTTAGTATTTAAGAAAGTAGCAAAATGATCAGCTGAGAATAATGAAGGAAGGGGCAAAGAAGGAGGCTTAAGGAGAGAATTAAAGGTACAGAAAAGACGCTGAGGACAACGGGAATTTGCATAGATTAATGACCTGAAATATGTCTGCTTGGTAAGAGAAATGGCACTAGAAAGAGGAGAAAGAATAAACTTATAGTAAATAATGGTGCCTGCTCTTTAGTTTTCCTCCACAGACACTCAGCAGCATGACAACAGAAGCGAAGATGCCGAGTGGAGGGAGTAAGCCAAGGTTGAGGCTTAGAAGCAGAAGTAGAACGCATTGTCAAAGGGGCAAAATTATTGAGAGTTGAAGATAAGGTAGAGTTCAACAAGGAGACTGCAGGATCAAAAGAAATAAGAGAATTAGGAGGAGGCAAGGAGGAAAGCAAAGCTTGAACAATGTCTTGTTCCAAGAAATGTGTTGTTTCTCGTAGAGCCGGGTGTAATAGTGATAAAATTCTTTCCTGATATTAACACCATCGGTTACAATATCTTTTCCTTTTTTATTTTTGATATACGTTTCTTTTCTCTTTCCTTTCTCAGATTAAAAGCCAACCATTTTATTAGCAAATTTAAAATTCTGTTTCATAAAATATATTTTTTTCCAAGTTCCTCTACTGTAATCATTGATAATTACTTAATCTGATTAAGTACAACCTTATTAGTAAAGGACGTCTTCAACTCATCTTCTTTTCTTTCAATCTCATTTAATATCAACTGCAACTTCTGATATTTCTGAATGTTAGCATTTTGTTGAATTAAACATAGTCTCATAAATATGCTGCCATAAATGTTTTGCAAGCGTCCAATACTATTCCATTATTTGTACCTTTGTCCATATTATCTTTGAAGAAATTAGTCATTTTTTCTTAGCTTCTTTCACAGTCTTCTCAAAGTAGAGAATTGTTATGTCTCCAACAACCTCTTCATCTTTTTCCTTGTGTCACTAAAATTACAGGGTTATGATCTGAAAAAGTTCAAGGTAGAGTGTCAATTTTTTAATCATTTGCCAGTATTTTTGAAACAAAAAAAAAGATTCTTGAAAATGATTTGTATATTTCTGAGAAAAGAGTGTAATCTTTAGCATTTCCATATTTAAATCTCCATGCATCCACTGGCCGCAGGTCATCTAACACATCAAAAAAGGTTGTAGGAAGTTTTTCTTATCTTGATACTTTTCTTTGAGAATTGATCATATTGTGGAGTAATGACACTAATCCAATCCCTAAGTAGTATTTAGTTCTCCAACGAATAACACATTTTTTCTGATAACCTCTTAAAAAAAACCTTGTTTTTGGTAGGAGCACAACTCCTGCAACCAAAATCATAGTCCCATAATTATCTGTTTGTATCCCCATGTACCTACTTTCTTGGACTTCAAACATCAATTCTAGGGATAGGCCAGAACTGTTTACATGAACAACTGCTCTCCATTTTTCTTTATGGAGATGACAATTAATTCTTTAGCCAACCTTGGACACTGTAAATACTTGGAATCTCTCTCACATGGGTTTCTTGTAAACAAATATCTTGTTTCATCTTTTTCAAATAATGTTCTTGAAGTTTTCAACTATCAATCCCAAGAAAATTATTTCTACATTCAGTGGTATTTTCATGAACTAATAGTTTTTGAGCTTTATCATAAGTCCGCCACATATGAAAGTCATTTCTTTAATTTCACATTTTCAGGAGAAATTAGGTGAACCTTTATACATTTTAGAGAATATCTGAGATTAAATATCATCTATACATCATTTTATATTTTTTTCTTAAATCATAACTCAAGGTAAATTTCAGATCTCTACTCCACATTCTTTCCCATTGCCTCATTCTTTCCCATTGCCCCATTACTAATGAAAAGGAGGCCCAAATATTATTTTGTAATTAATTTACCAACTTATACCAACCTCAGTCACCTAAGCAAGAGAATAATGAAGATTATCTACGATTCCAACATGTTCTCGTTTTTAAAATTTTAATTTTTATTACAAAGAATAAGCAAAGAGGATTCTTGAATAACACCATATTCAATTTCCTTATAACAATCTTCTTCTAGACTCATTACATTCACATTCATAGATGTTTCTAACTAAGGTTAAATTAAAATAGAATAGAATATATTGTGTTTCTACTTTCTTCTTACTCTCCCTAGGAAACCATTTGTCTCTCTGTATCATGCACTTCCTTTTCATTTATTATCCTCTTCCATTAAATTTTATCTACTCTGCGCAACTCATTCTTATTCCCCCTATTTATGCTCTTCCTATAAGTATTACCAATTTATACATATGTACATACTCAAATAGCTTTCTAAATAAAATAATATAACTTCAAATTATATCATATTTTATGCAAACTAATAGTTTTCTAGTCTGTGATTAGATGACCCCATTTATGTTTGAGGAAATTCATAACTGGAAGCCATTCATTCATTATCTTGTCTGATTTCCCTTTTATCTTACAAGTAAGATAATCTTTTTTTTTTCATTTCAAAGATTTTTATCATCCATTGTTCAAGTGTAGGAATTTCTTTATCTTCCCATAGACTAACCAAAAGTAATCTGGCAGCTGTCATCAAATAAAGAATTCCCCCATCTTTTCTTAAGAGCATTGGTTCTAGATTTTAAGTCTTGTTTAGTAAGAATAACTCTGGTACCAGTGGAAGCTATATTTCAAAAATATCCATAATTGTACCTTGTGTCTGTTCCCAAATATTTTTAACTTTGGGACAATACTACCACATGTGGTGGAATCCAATTCCAAATTCTTCTGTGACAATTTCTCATAGAATTCTCCCTTATTGTCAAAGGGGCTATAAATGCTGATAATATTCTGTATGTCCACTTCCACTCCTAAATATTTTCCATATACATCCTTAAGAATTTCTTTGAAATTATGTTTCTTATCGACATAAATTGATATTCATTTTTTTCTTGTTGTCTGTGGCTGCTGAAAAAATACTACCTAATTTGAGATTATTCAGATATGTGGGTTTCTTGCAAGCAGATATCGCATTTTTGTCCTTCTAGATCAGCGGTTCTCAACCTGTGGGTCGCGACCCCTTTGGAGGTTGAATGACCCTTTCACAGGGGTTGCCTAAGACCATCGGAAAATATGTATTTCCGATGGTCTTAGGCTTCATTCCCTCCTCGGTGGTGATGTGCAAGCGTGAGCCATGCTCTCGCGTCCTTCTGCCCCCTTTGAAGTACCTTACTAAAGAAAATTTTCTTGGCATCGAGCAGGAGTGAGTTGGAAGGGCAATGTCCAACCAACCACTCCAAGGCTCAGACAAAGCTAAAAACATCTAGTATAAGGAAGTCTGAGAAGGCAAGAATTAAAAAGAAGGTGAAAGGAAAATTACCTGGTAATGCAGTTAAGTCTGTTAAGGGCGGGGAAGGGCTCCCAACTGCTCCTTTAACTTCCAGTGGCCATGTTGAAAAGAGGCGTTCAGAAAGCAAGGGAGGGGGCTATGAGAGGAAAGAGCTCTCCTGACCAATCCAAGCTTGCCAGCAACACAACCAATCACACTCAAGCATGCGATTAGCCTCTGCCAGGAGAAATAGCAGCTTCTCAGTCAGCAGTTCCTTGCCCTTCTGTATTAGCGAATACAGTAGCACAGGGCAATTTATTATTGTGTATGGTGTCATTATTCACTAGGAGTCAAACTGCAATGCCTATGGAACGTAAAGAAGTAAGATTTGAACCCCCTTATGTCCTCAATATCTTCCCAGGGGAATGTGTCTGAGTGTAGTAGGGAGGTGATAAGACAAATGATTGCTGAAGAAATGGAGGTGCATGTTAATAGGCAAACAATATTAGTGAAATGATTTCACAAAATACGTAACAAGTTTAAAAAATGTATTGCAAGTTGGACAATTCATTGAATTTGAATGTAATGTCATTATTAAGCAGTCAACAAACTACTTCAATGAATCCTGCATTTTCACGTGATTTTCCTGATGATACAAAAGTTATTCAAGCTGAATCAAATGATGCTGGTGTGTGTTTACCAAAAAAGTCTATCTGTAGGTCCAAAGTGACTAGAGTTGAGGAATCTGCTTTGTCACACTCTGAACAAATCTACACTGAATCTGAAAGTGATGAGGAGGCAGATTTGGCAGATACTCATGGGGATAATTACTCTAAATCAGATGGTTCTATTTCCGAGGAGGAGGAGGATGCAGAAGATGATAATAAAGTGAGATTATTTTCCTCAGATTCTTTTAAAAATTTGCTGAAAAAGGTGTTGGTAAATCTGGGACTGGACAGTCTGGAGAGTGCCACTTCAGATATTGATACAAACAAGAATGTTGCATCAATTGGAAGGAATAAGCCTACAAAATCTAGTGTTATTCCCATGCCAGATTTATTTTTGGATTTAATTCAGTCTGAATGCAGTGAAACCAAATCTTCAAACTTTATATCATTTATGGTGGACTAAATATCAGATATTTACATTACGATTCATAACAGTAGCAAAATTACAGTTATGAAGTAGCAACGCAAATAATTTTATGGTTGGGGGTCACCACAACATGAGGAACTGTATTAAAGGGTTGCGGCGTTAGGAAGGTTGAGAACCACTATTCTAGATATTGAAATGTCTTTTTCCATTTTGGTGGCAAGTTGAAACCTCTGATGTTCCATGACATTATTTTCACTTACATGTTCATCTTTTAAGATTTTTTTTAAATTATTGTTTCTGTTTCTACCTCTTCCTCTTCGAACTCCAAATCTGTCCCTCCTTCTTGCTGTTGATAACGTGCACCTTCAGATTTTCTGATGTTTTTGTTGCTGTACTCATGTTCTGTGAAATTAAGTCTTCTTCTTTATCACTTTCCTCTTCTTCTGTCTCTCCTCTCCCTTTTTGTTTGAGGTAGTCTGTCTCTTCTGTTTTTTTCTAGATCTTCCTTATGTATTTTGAAAATCTTTTGCATTCATTACTGAGTTCAGTACATAACTCCTTGTTTTATACGTTAGATTAACACCTTCAGTTCTTCCCCATCAATGTGTTATTCTTTTCTTTTACAACACTGAGTCAAAAAGCTGTAATCCCTTCTCTTTTTGAAATTTTTTTGGTGGGGAGCATCTTTAAATACCATCATCTCATCTCCATCAATTATTAGTCTGTTTATATAGTTTTGCTGTAATATCAAATCTTTCATTTTCTCGTGGATGAAGTAAACCACAATGTCTCTTGGGACATTCCTTTCTTCACTATTATATGGAATTAATCTTGACTATTCTGTCAATCTCAGGGTCAGTCTGCTCCACCAATGTTGCAGAGGCCCCTTCCTCCATGGAGAGTGGAGCCTCAAATGCTCTAGAGTCCATGTCAGAAATAAGTCCTCTGCAGGCTATTTGGAACTGGTTGAATATTTATTGTAACAACCGTACATAAACAATACAAACAAACTCACTAGGCAGCCATGTATCTCCTTTCTGGCACCAGCTTCTTACAGTCAGCCTGCTCCTTTAATTGCTACAGTCCTTTATGAATTTCTAGGAAGCTGCTATTACTGTCGAAGACCACAGGATGGCACCAAAAGACAACAAATAGCCTTCCCAGCTGCTTTCTCTGCGAAGTTTCTCTCCCTCTCCTTCCTCGGCTTCTGGCTGTTTATTCCCAACTCTTTGCAAGGGCCCTTCTCTCTCACTTCCTGCCTCTATCACAGCCTCCCTGCGACACATCTAGAGGTTGAGGTCCCAGTTGTTCAGTTGCCTCCTTCTCCTCCTTTCCTGCGGACATGAGGCTTGCACATTCCACAGCACACACTCTTCCTTCTCCTGCTTTTCCTCCTCCCCTCCTTCCTCCATGTTCTCTCTTTTCAAGCCCTAGCCCATGGCCCCACCCCCTCCTCACCACAGCCCCAAAGATTATTTCTTGCTAGCGTCTTTCCTCTCCTCCTTCGCAGCTATTTCTCCCTTCTCTTAACCCACTCAGCATTGGTGTATCCTCCAGGGCGGTTCCCTGCGTATGTTTCTCTTCCTTACAACTGGTCAACTAATATATTGAGCTAAAGCAGGTACTATTCGAGAGTAAAAATTTTCTCCTTGTTTTTCCTGTAGGTGTCAGGAACCGAATTCACGCACACAAATGTAACAGTGCAAATACGCTATTTATTAGGAGTGTGATACATAGTACAGGACTTCAGTGAGCGAACCGGAGGCAATTAGCAAAATCCAAAATATTAAAAGCAAAGAATTTCTTGTCCCACCTGCAAGAGACCTTGGAGTTCTGGTTTCAGTCTGGCAGCGCTTATCACTACATTCCCAGCTTTGTTTATCTAACGGTCTCTGGTTCTCATACCTTGTTACGAGCAAGCTGCTAATTAACTCCTACTACATGTCCCATAACTGAAATATGAAGGGCTACCTGACAGTAGGCCCCTGATCTTTATACATTTTCCTCAGTATGTTAGCTCAATTAACATATTCTTAATATTTTCTTGTTTAACTGATATTTCCAAATCTGCTGTACACTTCTTTAATTTTTTTGTCTTTTCTTGTACTTTTCTTGTGCTAGTCCCTTTTTCATTTGCCTATGTCTTTTCTTATGGATTCCAGTTTTTGTCCAAATCTCTCTATTTCCTTGCTTGCTTGCAAGTTTGTCTCCTTGCTAGTTTTGTAGTCTGGTTGCTTGCTTGCTTGGTAGGGAGTTTGTCTCCCTGCTGGTTTGTTGGGCCGCTTGCTTGCTTGTGTGAGCTAGGTAAGGGCTTGGTTATTGTGTTCTATTGTGTTGTAGTGAGCTCGTGGACGTTGGTCTAAGGGTAATGGGCTGTGTGTGAGCTGAGTGGAGGCTAGTCTGAGTGTGCATTAGCACTCTGTTGTATCCGTTGTGTGAAGGCCCAGGTGCTCTGCCTGAGCACAGAGTTCCGGGGGGAGGGGAGGGGAGGGGAGGGCAGGGCAGGGCAGCTGCTGATTTGAGGGAGGAGCTAAGAAGCCATTATATTACTGCAGCCTCAGTTCCAAGAGCTTTGCAATCAGAGTTTGGCGAACAAGTGAGGCTAACAGGAGCGTTTATGTGGAACACCCAGGGGTGGCCCAGGTTTAATTAACTGACTTAATTGTTGAATATGGATAGTCAGGAACCTGCTAAGGTCACCTGCAACAGCTGTGGCATGCTTTCTTTCTTGCTGAAGGATGTTGTTGGGTACACGTGCAGGAAGTCCAGGTTGGTCACCCTGTTGGAAGAGAAGGTCCAGTAGCTGGAGGCCCATGTTTCCAATCTTTGGATTATTAGAGAGGATGAGGATTTCTTGGATAGGGTGTTACTTCTGGTATGGCTCCCCAGGTGGGGGCTCCTAGATATCGCTTTGATATCATTTAATTCGGCCCTGGCTGGACTTGCTCTCAGTTACCTCACTCCACGTGTTTGTGAGTTCTCTGGACTAGCACGGACATGAGTGCGGCCATTAATTGCTCTCACATTCCAATCTCCTTTCAGGCCAGCAACTTAGCTTTGCTCCCCGCTTCAGGGAACTTTCCACGTGTATGCTTTCACAACAGCAGCGTGGCTCTCACCCGGTAAACAAGTCGTTTACATTTTGGCTATACATTGTCATCAGGCATTAATCTCATCATGTTAAAGTTGACCTTTCTAAATCTTTTGTCCAGCGCCAAAACTCCTTTTGTTCTTACTTGGCTTGCCATAGCCGAGAGCTACAAACTCCCCTATATAAACCCCTCATTTTCAAACAGTCTTTGGACTACCTTGGATTGCTATCCTGCCCTGCTGCTGGCCTTCTAAGGAAACTCCCCTCAGTTTACCATGCTGAGTTTTCTCCCTCTGAACCCCATCTCTTCGTTTCTCCAGGACAAGGAGACCAGGTGTCATATTGCCTATCCTTACACTTCCCCATTCCGTTTCCTAGTTAGTTAGTGTGTGTGTGTTATTTATTTTCTGTTGTTTATCAATAAAAGCTGTTATTTTGGTTACTTTATAACTTGTATGCCTATTCCCTGACCTGAAGCCGTAGACAATGGGTTTAAAGATCCTTGCAAGTTACCCTGCCTCTTGCTAGCCAAAAGAGTGTTCAAACTAATTTCCCCCCAAGTTGGTATTTTGATTGGCAATCGGGGCAACCCTCCCAGGACCCCCCAAATTACAGGGTAACAAGGGCAGAGAGGAGCTTCTTGAATTCAGTACACATGGGGAACATTGCTGAGGAGGAGCACATGGGGGACATTGCTGAAGAGGAAGCCAGTTCCCAAACACAGGAGACAGAGGCTTGGAAGAAAGTTACACATGGAAGTAGAAGTGCTAGGAACCAAACAGAGTTTGGTGCTATATAATCAATTCCAAGCTCTCCCCCTTATTAGAGAGGAAGTGGGACAGCAAAGAACAGCAAAACTGTCAGCTTGAAGACAATGTTAATGAGGAAATAGAACAGCAGCAGGAGTAATAGTGTCAGCCTGAAAAGGATGTCTTGGTGAGTCTTGAAGAATCTGCATATCAAGTAATCCCTGCCAAGCAAGAGAGGAGATGAGTTGTGGTGGTTGTGGACTCCTTCCTGAGAGGAACAGAAGCAACAATCTGCAAACTTGACAGGATGAATTGTGAGGTGTACTGTCTCCCTGGGGCCAAAATTCATGATGTAACCAATAGGCTGAGAAGACTGGTCAAGCCCACTGACCATTACCCCTTATTTTTGGTTCACGTGGGAAGCAATGACACACTGCAAGACACAGCTTTAGAAATGGTTATAAGTTTGTGGGTAGGAAGCTGAAGGACCTTGGTGCACAGGTTGCAATTTCATCTCTCCTCCCTGTTGAAGGACCGGGCCCATGAAGGGGAAAAGAGTAGTGGAGGTGAACAACTGGCTCTGTAGATGGAGTTGCTGGGAATGATTTGGCTTCTTGGACCATGGTCTGCATTTTCACAAAGATGGTCTTCTGGCAGAGGATAGGGTGTGCTTCACAGCTATTGGCATCAATGCTTTTAATAAGAGTCTTGCAAAGCTCATCAGGAGGGTGTTAATCTGAGTTCTGGGGGTGGGGAGGGAGACAGTATTATTCAGGGCAGGAGTTCAGCTAATGCTGGGGAGAACAGCCCAAATCTTATAGAAAGAGTAGGCCAAGTAGTGCTAGAGACCAACAGTGGTAGGAAAAGCAACATTAGTAAACGGCTTGTGGGAAAGGTACATGGTTTCAAATGTTTCTACAGCAATGCACCATGGGAAATAAGCAAGATGAACTGGAACTCTTAATCCAATAGAATAAATATGATATAATTGGTATCACTGAAAACTGGTTGAGTGAGTCTCATTATTGGAATGTAGTAACTGGGAGATACAACCTATTTCAGAGAAAGAAGAATGCAGGAGGAGTAGCTTTATATGTCAAGAATGTTTACATCTGTGAAGAGATCCATGACTTAAATCCAGGAAGCTATGTTGAGAGCACATAGGTAAAAATAAAGGGGGCAAGAAACAATAAGGGTATCATTATGGTCATCTACTAATGGGAAATTTCAACTATCCTGATTTATGTTGCAAATCAAACTCTGCCAAGAGCACAAGATTCAACAAATTAGTCACTTGCCATGCAGACAGTTTTATTGTTCAGATGGTAGAAGAGGCAATAAGGGATCAACTATTTTAGAGCTGATCCTAACCAAGAAGGATGACATTCTTAACGGGGTACAAATGGCAGGATCCTTAGGTAAGAGTGACCATGCTCTATTGGAATTTCTCATTAAGTGGGAAGAGGAAACCAAGTGTAGCCAGACATGCATTCTAGATTTTAAGAAAGCTGATTTCTGTAAACTTACAGAACTACTGGCTGAAATTCCATGGTCAACAATACTGAAAGAGAAGGGAGTTCATGATGGATGGGAATTTCTTAAAAGTGAGATATTGAAGGCACAATTTAAAACTGTTCCATTAAGGAGGAAAAATGGGAGGTGTCTAAAGAAACCAGAATGGGTGACTAAGAAACTCTCAACTGAGCTAAAAGTGAAAAGAAACATGTATAAGAAATGGAAAAATGGGGAAATCACCAAAGAGGAATTTAAGGAAATAGCCAGGATATGTAAGGGAAAAGTCAGAAAAGCTAAAGCATGGAATGAACAAGGCTTACCAGAGAGATTAAAAACAATAAAAAGGGCTTTTTTAGATATGTTTGCAGCAAAAGGAAAAACAAGGAAATGATAGAGTTGCTGCATCGAGAAGATGGCCGAGTACTAACATGGGGCAGAGAAAAAAGCAGAACTAGGTCTCCAGGGCCAAGTGAACTACATCCAAGGATATTAAAATAACTGGCAGAAGTAATTTCAGAACTTCTGGCCTCAATCTTTGAGAATTCTTGGAGAACAGGAGAAATCCCAGCAGACTGGAGGATGGCAAATGTTGTTCCCATATTCCCATATTCAAAAAGGGAAAAAAAGAGGATCCAAATAATTATCGCCCAGTTAGCCTGATGGAAAGATTCCTGGAAAGATTCCTCAGCAGATCATTAAGCAAACAGTTTGTAACTACTTAGCAAGTAAAGGTGTGATTACTATAAGTCAGCATGGATTAGTTATGCCAGACTAATCTTATCTCTTTTTATCATAGAGTTACAAGCTTGATAGATGAAGGGAGTGCTGTGGATGTAGCATTTCTTGACTCTAGTAAGGCCTTTGACAAAAGTTCCCCATGATATCCTTGCAAAGAAGCAAGTAAATGTGGGCTAGGCTGTTAGGTGGATTTGTAATTGGTTGACTAACCAAACCCAAAGAGTGCTTACCAGTGGCTGCTTTTCATCCTGGAGAGAAGTGACTAAGTGGGGTGCCACAGGGTTCTGTGCTGGGCCCAGTGCTATTCAACATCTTTAGCAACGATTTAGATGAAGGAATAGTGGACATGCTGATCAAATTTGCAGATGACACCAAATTGGGAGGAGTTGCTAATACCCAAGAGGACAGGATCAGAATTCAAAATGACCTTGACAGATTGGAGAGCTGGGCCAAGGCTAACAAAATGAATTTCAACATAGAGAAATATAAAGTCCTACACCTAGGCAGAAAAAATGAAATGCACAAGACACCTGGCTGGACAACAATACGTATGAAAGGGATCTAAGAGTCTTAGTAGATCACAGGCTGAACATGAGTCAGCAGTGTGATGTGGCAGTCAAGAATGCCAATGGAATTCTTGGTTGCATCCATAGGAGTATGGTGTCCAGATCAAGGAAAGTAATAGTACCATTCTAATCTCCTTTGGTCAGACCTCATCTGGAATACTGGATCCAGTTCTGGGCACCTTTTTTCAAGAAAGATTTTAACAAGCTGGAACGTGGTCAAAGGAGGGCGACCAAAATGGTGGATGGTCTGGAAGCCATGCCCTATGAGGAGCATCTTAGGGAGCTTCCCTTCACATCTCTTCCTTTTAAAATGTCTCATGTTATCGGATCTTAAATTTGTTTCAGTACTTTTAAAATTTATTCCACTAAGTTTCATTTGTATCCAAATTCAGTTCCAGGTGTTTCTTTAGTTTAACCAGAGTTTGCTACTAAAGTTGAGTTTAAATTGGCTGCGATACACTGTTTCTCTTTCTCTCTCTATTAACAAAATGAGGAGCTTCTACCCACACTGTGAACTGTCAGTTCAGAATTCCTTGATTACAAGTAGTGAATGAAAACTCAATCTCACTATTTTGACACTGTCCAGGTGCTCTAATTGTCCAGGTGCTCTAATAGTGAAGGTCTTTCTTACCTTACCCTCTTGGGACTTGCTTTTTCAAAATACTCACAATCCCTTTCTGAAAATTAAAGTTAAAAAGCAGTGGCACAGCTCTACCCGATCTGCCCTATGAGGACAGGCTTAGGGAGCTAGTATGTTTAGCCTGACAAAAAGATGGTTAAGACGAGACATAATAGCCATGTTTAAATATTTGAAGGGATGTCATGTTGAAGATGGAGCAAGTTTGTTTTCTGGTGCTCCAGAAACTAGGACACAGAGCAATGGATTCAAACTACAGGAAAAGAGATTTCACCTAAATATCAGGAAGAATTTCCTGACAGAGCTGTTTGACAGTGGAATATGCTGCCTCGGAGTGTGGTAGAGTCTCCTTGTTTGGAGGTTTTTAAGCAGAGGCTGGATGGTTATTTGCTGGGGATGCTTTGAGTCTTTATTCCTGCATGGCAGGGGGTTGAACTTGATGGCCATTGTGGTCTCTTCCAACTCTGTGTTTCTATGATCCCATGGTTCTGGGGGCTGAATGAGGTATGGTGGCTGTTCAAGCACCTCAGTGCTGTTTATGTCCATGACTGTTCTGATGTTCTTTTCTCCAACTTCTTCTCTTGTCTGGGCACTGGCTGCTGGCATTGGGTTTTTCTAGAGCCCCTCTGAGTCTCTTTTTCCAAAAAGGGGCATTTGTCCTACACAAAAGAAGTAATTTTGCAGGCTCTCTATCTTGATCACTGTCTGCCTCCTTCACAGCTGTGAGAGGGACAGCCTCTCACTGCACCATTGCTGCCAAAGTCCTTGGTTGTTCTCCAGTATTAAAGTTCTCATCCACCTGAGCCAAAGTGCTCTTTCCTTCCTCATCTCCACTAATTTCTGATTTGAATCTTTGATCAGATAATTTTACCTTTTACTTCTTGTTCTTGTTTTTGATCTGTGGATCATTTCTTCCAGTATTTTTCATATCTACAAAGGAATTCTTTTGCCTTTGCAGTAGTATTCAATTTATATATCTTTTTCTGTAGTGCAGGATAATCTCTTCCAAATTTGCTCAGTGAAATGGAATTCTACGTTTTATTTTTCAGAAGGTTGTATTCTGTATATTTTCTTGAAATGCATGTAGGAACTTCGTTGGAAATAATCATATATATTAGATTCTTGTTTTTGCCATCATGTATTGAATAACTTTCACACAGTCTTTAATGATTTTATCATCCATCCTAACAAAAACAGTTCTGTGGTCAAATTAATCTTGATTTTTAAAGTCTTTTCCATCATCCACCAATATTTCTTGGCTTTCGTACAAGTCTGCCACACATGCACACACACACATATGTATACGTGTGTATAAAAGATCCTATAGTTTGATTACATTTCCAACATCTGTTTGAGGAACCCTTATACATCAATGAGATTTTTTTCTGCGGATAAGTACCATCTATATATCATGTAATAAGGATTCTTTTTCAGATCATAACTTAAATTTCAGATGTTTATTCCAGAATTTCTCCCATTGAGCTATCTGAATCATATGACTTATATTTTGTGCTTATTTAATCATACAGTCTTTTACTTGTTCCTTTTCTAATTCAAATTTCAACAGCATTTTATACATTTTAACAATTAACTGTTTATCATTACTACACAGTTGATTTTGAAGGTTTGTTTTCTCTGTATCAGTGCTTATAACTCATTATCCATTTTGAATCTCTCAGATAGTTGTCTGTAGGCAAATCAACTTCTATTTCTCCCTTCCGCCTTCAGTTCATCATACCTCATATAAATTTGTATCCAAGAAACCTTAATGAAATCAGCATAAATTATCTATTTGCCATTAGAACTTAGTTCTCTTGTAAAAAGAGTTTCATATGATGAAAGCCATAAAGGAACTTTAGGACAAATTCTGTTTTCATATTTCAACCATACTCTCAATACAGCTTGTCTTTTTAAGTGGTTATTGAAGTTTACATTGATTTACCATACCATATGAAAGCATGCCAACCAAATCTTAAATTCTTCCAAAGCTAAGAATCTTTGTGTTTGTTATCCAGTCTTTCAACCAGACCATCGCTGCTGCATAAAAATATATTTTAAGTCTCTTAAGTACTGAAAGAATAACACAATGCCATCTCAAGAAGAGTGGGTTTTGAAACTTTTAGATATGGCAGAAATGGGTAAATTCACAACACTAATCCGAGATAAATCCATTAATGAATTTAACAAGCACTGGGAGAGGATTATGTTATTTTTGTTATGAAGCTATACTTGGATTTGGTTGAAAATTGAATTTAGAACACTTTTATTAGAATTGTATTTTCATATTGGACAGAAGTCAAAAGAGAGGAAGGCATATCCCCATGCAAGTAATTAGAGACAAGCATAGAGCACAGACATTGGAGGAATGGCTGATGTGGAAATGGTGACTCTACCTGTGGAATAAGCGGATGTGTGTGGTAGCTTCCAAGAGTGAGTGTGACCAGCTCACTCCCTACCCTGAAACAGACTGCGCCATTGAATTGGAAGTGGAGGCTACCCTGCCTGAAAGTAAATTTTATGCTATGTCAGCTAAAGAGATGGAAACATTGAGAGACTTTATAGATAAAAATGTAAAAAGAGGTTTTATCAGGTTAGCATAGTCAAGCATGGTAGCCCCAGTGTTCTTTAGAGAAAAGAAGGATGTCTCATTCAGACTGGTCACAGACTTCAGGGAGTTAAATGCTGTGAGTACCTCCAACTAATACCCTATCCCATTGATTAAAGACCTGCTAGTTCAGCTAGCCACAGGCAAGATCTTCACAAAGCTGGACTTAAGAGATGGGTATTATAGACTATGCATATGGGAGAGGGCTTAGATGATGTGCTGATCTACAGCCAAACGTATGAAGAACATGTGGCACTAGTGAGGAAAGTGTTAACTAATTTCAAGACAACTGACTGTACATTAAACTTTCCAAATGTTAATTTCATACAACCAAGCTAGATTATGTGGGATGTCGCGTATCTGATGAAGGGACAGAGATGGACCCAAAACATTGTATCAAGCAGTTTGTAACATTGGTAATATTGCTACTACAAAGTGCAGTAGTTCTAAAGCATAGTAAATCAACTTGAAAACTTACTTTCATGGCTAAGTAAAGGGTACAGTATTTTCAGGGCAGGTCTGAGTCCCTGACAACTGTTGAAGTTGCTACTCTTATCTGTGTTGGAAAAACGTCTTCTGAGTACTCACAATCCTTTATTCAGAGGGTGAATTCCACTGAGCTCCTTTTTCTGGGGCTGGGAATTGACTGCACATTGCTTCTCCTATCAGTTCTGATCTGGAGCTATGGACAGAAAAAACTGTTCTCCACTGTTGCTGTTGAATGAAGTCTTCCTGGTCACTTCAGAGTAGACGTCCAGCAGCTTGCCTTACTTACTTGTTAATTGTTTTAAGTGTCGGTAAGAATTATATTTTGGCTTATCCATAAGTGGAATGTGGTCCTGACAACTTTCTTAGATTCCCCTCCCCGAGTTAAAGCTTATTAACTATTATTAATGGTGCAATCCAGAACCAAGACTCAAATGTGAGTCTCTTTCTGTACAAACCTACTTCCCACTATTTCCTAACATATGAGAAGTCTTAAATTAATTTTTATTCCTTTTGTTGGTCCTATTTCAATACACGAAAAACATTCAGATGGTAAAATTATGTATTTTGTTTTGTTTGTTGCTATGATTATCTCCTTATATTTTGATAGAACAGAATCATGGAATCATAGAGCTGGAAGAGACCATAAAGGACATTGAGTCCAATCCCCTGCTGTGCAGGAACACACCATCAAAGCATTCCCAACAGATGGCTGTCCAGCATCTATTTAAAAACATCCAAGGGGAAGGCTGAGCAGACTTAATTAAATTAGACTGAAGGGTACAAGAATAAGAGATAGACAGATTCTTAGAAAACAAATAATCTTGTGTGGATCTCCTCTAGTAACATTTAAGAGACAGGAATATTAAGTAATAAGACTCAGAAGACAGATATAACCAAGAAGTAGAAAAGTTGAGTGAAGTGGAAATATAAGAAGAAATAAATAAAGGGGAAGAAAAGGAGATGGAGAAAGAGGAAAAGAGAGGAAAAAAGGAGAAATATAGGAAGCAAAAGAGAGGAGAGATAGGTAAATAGTATAGTTTAGAGGGAGGGGAGA